>VMBQ01006025.1:46443-59263 GCA_007657795.1 Dreissena rostriformis | reverse complement strand
AAATTTTAAGTTTTCAGGTACATCTGTTAACTTGTTCTTATTGTTTATTGCTGACCAAGATGGACGACAGGTGAAATTAAATCGGGAGGAGACTCAAATGTATCAAGATTCTATTGAATAAGTGCATTTCATGTAAGTGTCATTGTTATTGAGCTATTCTGAAAATGATATATTTTCAGGAAATATATTTTATAACATCATAACTCCCCTTGATTGCATGCTATATGCAAGTGGAAACTTAGAATGTTTCCAAAAACTATAAACAGCGACTCATGCCGATAGACATGTGCATTTGAAATACGCATAGTGTCGTTGTGGGCCTTTATTGACTCAATTAAATGGTAGTAGTAACTTAAATAAAACTGGCCTATATTGTTGGTTGTTTTATTTGGTTCATGTGTGTGTTTTTTAATGAATTTGAGAATTTGCCATACATTGGAATATTTTGGCTAATAATGACATTATTACTAACATTTGTGAGTGTTATTTTGGAAAATGTATACATATATCGAAAATATATGTAATTATTGAAACCATATGAAAATTTTGTTTATTTATTTTGGGTATTACTGATCATTTTTAGCTCATCTATTTAAAAAAAAATAATATGAGCTATTGTCATCACCTTGGCGTCGGCGTTGGCGTCGGCATCCGTTTAAGTTTTGCGTTTAGGTACACTTTTCTCATAAAGTATCACTGCTATTGCATTCAAACTTGGTACACTTACTTACTATCATGAGGGGACTGGGCAAGCAAAGTTAGATAATTCTGGCTTGCATTTTGACAGAATTATGTGCCCTTTTAATACTTAGAAAATTGAAAATTTTGGTTAAGTTTTGTGTTTAGGTTTTGATAAATGCTCATAACTTCTATGTCCCTTGAGATATAACCTTCATATTTGGTATGCATGTGTATATGGACAAGGCCTTTCCATACGCACAAAAATTTTGACCCCTGTGACCTTGACCTTGAAGTAAGGGTCTGCGTTTAGGTTTCAAAATCTGCGTTTAGGTTTCGAAAAATGCTCATAACTTCTATGTCCCTTGAGATATAACCTTCATATTTGGTATGCATGTGTATATGGACAAGGCCTTTCCATACGCACAAAAATTTTGACCCCTGTGACCTTGACCTTGAAGTAAGGGTCTGCGTTTAGGTTTCAAAATCTGCGTTTAGGTTTCGAAAAATGCTCATAACTTCTATGTCCCTTGAGATATAACCTTCATATTTGGTATGCATGTGTATATGGACAAGGCCTTTCCATACGCACAAAAATTTTGACCCCTGTGACCTTGACCTTGAAGTAAGGGTCTGCGTTTAGGTTTCAAAATCTGCGTTTAGGTTTCGAAAAATGCTCATAACTTCTATGTCCCTTGAGATATAACCTTCATATTTGGTATGCATGTGTATATGGACAAGGCCTTTCCATACGCACAAAAATTTTGACCCCTGTGACCTTGACCTTGAAGTAAGGGTCTGCGTTTAGGTTTCAAAATCTGCGTTTAGGTTTCGAAAAATGCTCATAACTTCTATGTCCCTTGAGATATAACCTTCATATTTGGTATGCATGTGTATATGGACAAGGCCTTTCCCTACGCACACAAATTTTGACCGTCTGTCCGCCTGTGTGTCTGTCCGAAAACTTTAACATTGGTCATAACTTTTGCAATATTGAAGATAGCAACTTGATATTTGGCATGCATGTGTATCTCATGAAGCTGCACATTTTGAGTGGTGAAAGGTCAAGGTCATCCTTCAAGGTAAAAAAAATAATGCATGTGCATCTCATGGAGCTGCACATTTTGAGTGGTGAAAGGTCAAGGTCATCCTTCAAGGTCAAAGGTCTTTTTTTTTTCAAAGCGGCGCAGTAGGGGGCATTGTGTTTCTGACAAATACATCTCTTGTTTTTCTTTCTTTTCTTTTTGGAAAGTTTATAAATGACCACACACCCACACTATACACACCTCTCCACCCCCACCCCTCCCCATTTTTGATTGAAGTATTGTGATAGGTCCTTTCACCTCTAAAAAGCAAAAATAGATGAGCAGTCTGCACCCGCTAGGCGGTGCTCTTGTTATATTTCACATTTTCTTCTATGTTGGGTCATTTTTGCACTTTACATGAACCTTAACACATGGTCGCCATTTGTTTACCGTAGCGTTTGTGTCCGCCATATTGCAATTTTATGATGTAAAGCTATAATCGTTACCCATGTATATTTGTTACTGTATTCTATATATATGCCGAACGGTATATTTAGTTCGAAAGTTCGATCCCCTTATATAGTGCACACATTAACTGAACTTGCAAATATCCGTTTATAAAGAGTGTGTTAATTCAGTAATTGGAATTCCTAACTTTCGTTTTCAGACTCAAGTACTTGCTATGAGAAACGCGTATGTTTGATTATAGATATTGCGCGTCAGAGTTCCTTGGGTATTTGTTATTCGCTACCATCGGATAAGGTTGATAACATACCTACCATACATTAGGACATAATTAATAATTTAACAAAAAAACAACACATTGCAATTAACAAACGACCTCCCCCCCTTTTAAAAATGGTTTATCCCAAATTTACTGCTTAATGTTAAATGCGTGATTCATTTGAATATCATCTCTTTAAGTAATGAGTGCACATGGAGAAGTAATCACGTTCAAGATAAATGGTATTGCTAAAATGCTGGTAAATCGAAATACCACGAAATAATCTTAAATATAATTCACAAAATGGGTTCAGTTCATGCTTGAAAATGTGTATATTCTCTAACAATCGATGCGATAACATAATTTGTGTGGAAAAAGTAGGGCGCGCTAGTTTTAAACGTGACAACTATTGATTTTTTTTTAAGTTTGTAAGGGTGTCAATATAAATACTAAAATATGGTGGTGGAAATATACTCGATTGTTAAAAAGACAGTTAACAACTACCAATTTGTTTTAATGGCTGTTAACTTTCATCGCAGATAAACCAGCTTGATTTTAATCTATAGCGGATCCTATTCAGATAAAGTACAAGAGGTAAACCTATGTTAAGCTTACAAAGTGTGCACATAAGGTTGTTTTTAAATTTAGTAACCGCGCGCTAAAATTGTATTCGAATATCCACAGGTTAAGATTTGCTATTTTGTATCAGGTTAGTAGGTGTTTATATCAGTCAATGTTTGGAGGTTCCATATATTACTTGGAATCAACGATAAAGTCTTCCTTTTCTGAATTTATGAATTAGATTCGAACACATACACTTTGATACAAAGATGAAGGATATTTCAGAAACAAAAAGCAACAAAAACAACTAAAAACAAATTTTACAAATATTAGGTTCAAATGCTCGTGACGTCATTATTAACACGTCAAACGTCATACAATAATAAAAACGGAATATAACGCTAGTCAATTGTTCCATGTGATTGTATCAGTTTGTTGGCTTGTGTGATTACTTAGCTCACGAGAGGCGGAGCCTCGACTGTGATACGAAATAGCGCAAGCCACGAGACTGATACAACCACTTGTAACAATTGACTTGGGTAATATTCCTTTTATTATATACAACTTTGAATCATTTAAGTTAAAAACTGAGTTTAAGCGTTCATAATAAACCAAGAATGCTATTATATTTTTTTTGCATTCAAAGTGACGTTATTAAAAGTAGTCCAGCAAGTATGGTTATACGGAATTGGAAAACTAGCGAGTAGCATAATACGGGAATTATTTCTGTGCGGTTGTATTTTACCGATTGATACAATTTGTATATTTTGGGAACATAAAGCAGGTATATAATAATTAAGTATATTCATTTCGGTAAAAAAAATGCAGTGTTGTAGCGATGCTATTTCATTATTTCTTTAAAAATGGGGGTGTAGAGGTATAATAAACAGAAAAGCATGTTTCTGCCCAAACGTTTTGTAATATACCGACTCTGCAAGAATAAAAAAAACTGCTCGGCAAACCCCGCCATTATTTTATTCAAAGCCTCACCTTATATATTACAAAACGATAGCACACTAAAGTAACCTCTAATTTTCTATATCTGCACTATCATTGAAATAGCATCCTTGTCTGCGTTTATATCTTTTATGTAAGCTTTATCTACTTAGTGCCGGCGCCAATCTATAAGTGTACCCAGATTTACACCTTAGGTGTGCCCATTTTGTATGAAGAAAGGTCTGAACAAGCTTTGCATGCAGACTGAAACTCATGTAAAGCTCTTGTTTATACTAATATAAGATCTGTAATCACAAAATCTATCAACGGTTATATCACTTCGAAACTTCCAATTAAATTGTATATGTAGCAAACCAACATCAGCGCTTTCATTTGTATTATTTGTGCAGAAATTCTTGCTATTAAACTAAAGGAATACAAAGAAATAAAAGGTATAACTATACAGTCATATCCAAACTTGTCAAATTTTTACAGGACAGTATAGGTCCTGTAAACTTGGAAAATATACAGGACCTCCTCTTTTTTTACAGGACCCACTGGCTACAGAATATAATAGTAAAATAACCCTGTTTCATTGCTGGTATCAATGTCATGGCGGTGCAATTGACGATGATCATAATTATTAATTACAATTGTGATTACAAGCACACAAATTTATATTTGTATCATTAAATAAAAAAGACTTATGATGATCGTGTTAAGCGATTAGACCGTCATAGATTTGGACTAGCATTACTTTGATAATTACGCAGACTTGGGGAAAGACTATCAAAATTTACAAGACAGACAGACCTGCAAGGAGCATACATTTAAATGCCAATTGAGTTGTAAATTTCACACCCGTCAATTAAGTATATACCCATGAGGGCATAGAGGGCATAGTAAATTCAAAAAGGACATGTTTTAGAATGGTTAATTCAAGAAAGGGCAAAAAAAAGCGACATGTGTGAAACGAAACGTAAAATAGTGCTCTCGGGAAATTGCGTCAGCAGAAAGAGCGTTAGTACGGAAAAGCACGTGTATAAAGACACGATCGATATTTTTACAACGCGTAAAACATTCAGAGCCATAAACAAACATCAATAAACAGACGAATTCGTTCTCATTTTTTTGACGGACAATCGGTCCTGTAAATTAGACCGACAGGCCGGACCTTACAAAATTTTACAGGACATGTCCGTCGGTCCGGCTATAAATGACTTACAATATAAAATATCACATTTTGCTGACGATACATCTTTATTTCTGGACGGATCAGAATCATCTCTTAATTGTACATTAGATATGCTTCATGAATTTTTAATATACTCTGGACTTCACATAAACTATGAAAACACTTATTTAATTTGGATAGGCTCTATGAAATATAGTACTAGATCAATAAAAACTAAATACAAACTGACATGGGGAGCTTCTATCTTCAAAGTTCTTGGGATAGGTTGTGATATTAATTTAGACAACATGGTAATGAATTTTGTTGAACACTAAATCAAAAGTATTAAAAGTTCAATAAGTCATTGGAATCGTAGAAATATTACTCCACGAAGAGAACCATTGTCAAATCATTGTTTCTACCTTTACTTACTCCTACCAACACCAAGAATAGACACCATTCAAATAATAAATCAACACTTTTATGACTTCATTTGGGCAGGACCAAGCAAAAAAAAAAAAACAGTAATTGTTAATGATTATAACGATGTGGGTTAAATATGGTAGATGTATATTCTTTTGAAAAATACATAAAAATAACATGGCTTAAGAGAAAAGTGTCAGGCGAAGGTAATTGTTATTCACTGGCTAAATCGTTAATAGATTTTAAGATGTTATTTAATACTGGTTATATGTATGCCGAGAAAATATCTTTACAATTGAAAAATAAATTTTGGCTTTATATGTTTTGAAAAACTAAATATTGTATATTGAAAAGCTGCCAATAATAAATTGTGATGATATTCTAGATATGCCTCTATTTCATTATCATAATTTTAAAATTAGCAATAGCTATATTTATCTTAAATGTCTATATGAAATAAGGTATTCGGTTTGTGAGAGACATTATGGTAGAAAGAAACTGTTTATTTCAAAAGGATCTTCGGATACACAAGTTGGAACAAACATAAATTTCATATTGTACCAAGGATTACTAAACATAATAAAGAAATATATTGATAGTGTTGATGACCTGCCACATTTTGACAAAAAAAACCCCCAAGGACCTATAATTCCAATTTACATAAAAAATAGTAACCAGCCCTAAAGAAGAGAAACATATTTATAAAACATCAATTAAAAACAATGACATTCCAGCTTGTCATACAAAATGGGACTCAGAATTGATTTATATTGACTGGAGAAAAGTACATGCACTTGTATTCAATCTAACTTAGGAAACATATATCAGATGGCTCCAGTCCAAAATAGTCCACAGACTATAAGGAACGAAATCCCTTATGTTCAAAACGAAAATTGATGCAAATAATCTACGTACATTCTGTTATATTGAAATTGAAAATATAACACACTTGTTCTTGTACTGTCCATATACCCAAGAAATTATTAAATGTGTTGCTGATATTATCCGTAGAAGAAGACCAAGCATACATATTCAAATTACATGTCAGGATCTAGTACTTGAAATTATTAATCCAAAAATGAACGATTTAAATATTGTATGCATAGAACTTAAACGGTATATATTTCATTGTTAAAGAAAAAACAAAATCCCGTCAAAGTACGGACATGTAAACAGTATGAAACACACTTTTGAAATTAACAAAAATACAATTCAATCAGACGAAGAATTAAAAATCTGGTCCCTTGTTAAAATATTTACTGACATCTCATTTAACGACATCACTAATCATAACATACAATATAAATAATGTTTATCACATAACTTGATTTTATTTGTAAACTCTGCATTATGAGTTTTCTTATACAATGCAATTCAGCAATTACTACTTTATTTTCTTATGTGCAATAATGTTTATGAAAAATGATATACATACTTATTTACAACATTAATTTAATTTGTATTGAACAAGCTAGTGTTTTGCTGTTGTATAATACTGTGTTGAAAAAAAACATTGTACTATTGTGTTGAAATATAACACAATTATAATTATACCCCTAAACGAAGTAGTATATATATATATAAACTGGCATAGTATATATAGGAGTGAGCTTGTCTGTCGTTCTGTCTGTCTGTCGGTCGGTCCGTATTGGTTGTCTGCTCTTTAACTCAAGTTGTTTTCATCCGATCTTCACCAAACTTAGTCAGAAGTTGTATCTAGATGATGTCTAGGTCAAGTTTGAATATGGGTCATGCCGGGTCAAAAACTTGGTCACGGGGTCACTTATTGCGTTTTTACATGCAAAATATTCTGTATCAATGCGGCATGTGGGGGTATTCGTCACGTCTGTGACAAAGCTCTAGTTTTATATGAATGTATGTTGCATGTATGACACTAATATATATGTACCCATCAAATTACTGTACATGAAATCATGAAATACTCTGTTTAAGAAATTCATAATACTATATAAAAAGCTTTGTATGTATGTAAAAAATATTCTATGTATGTATGGTATCTTACTGGGTGAATACAAATTTGCACTAGAAAAAAAAGCAACCCAACATCTATTTAACTACTCAAGATATTTAATTAAAATTTACATATATTCTATAAGATGTTTTAAAGGTCACCGAAAAAGGCCTATCACTGTAACTCAAGATTCAGCAGAATTGTATGTACTCGAAAATTTAGGTTAACACATGTCTTGAACAAGTGTGTATACATGTAGTTTCTTGTACTATGATTTCACACACGTCTTCGGACTTATTACATGAGGTCACTGGCATAACCCATAACCCTTTTTTGATATTTAGCAAAATAATAAATCTTATTAAAGTTTAAGATGCATACAAAACTTAGCATACGTCTTCTACATAGACAAATATTAATATGTCTCCGGGTAACTAACATAAAATGTTGGTACATTTTGGTTAGTTTCCAATCCATGCTTTCAGAAAGTTTAACTTACGCATTCATGTGTGCAATCAATTTTCATTGATCATAATTATCGTTATAAATCTAGGTTAACGGGGATTTTTGTTAGCTTTTATTGCGAACAAAACGTTTGAGAACGTTTTGAAATTGCTTGCATGTAAAATATGACCTTACTTTTAAACGTGTCTATGTGTTGCTAAACAACAGGTTATGAATGTAGGCATTTCCTTAGCAGTTCCTCTTTGCAATGTATGGCATGCTACCACGAGCAATCCAAAGGAAAGACTTGTATCAATACAACTATCTTTATGGAATATGTTATGCAATATATGCAATGTTCACGAATGTAAACAGTTAAATGTTAGCTAGAAAGTGCATGATATCATTTTGGTTAGTAGTTTTGTTGTTGTCGTGACCGTTCCCTTTTGAGGCTTCGTCTCCATGTTGTTCTTGTCTATATCAGCAGTGAATGCAATCATTTAACAAGACAGTTAATGCGTAAATATGTATCATATAGAATGTTTAAGTATAGCAGACAGGGNGATTATTTAAGACTTTCCTTATTTTTCCCAAAATCTGGCATTTCGCGTGATTTTTTCCCCAAAATCCAGCTTTTGGCGCGATTTTTTTCCCCTCAAAAAAGGCCAGGCCCTTAAATTCCCCAAAATCAGATAAAAACCCCTGGCAGAATAGAACGTTCTAGATAGATATAACTTGACCATTCTTTCCAAGAAAAATCTACTCGTGTGGTAAAGAATAGAATGGCTATTTTCAAAACAATAACATGGTTTCGTCTTAGCATGATACCAAATTAACTATATTTTACTTAATAACGACACTATTTATCATCGTTCATCATGGTATGTTTGTGTTTTGTTTCAGAGCATGCGATTCCTCGTTTGGATTAGTTTTTGTTTGGCGCAAGGTAATGATTGTTAAAGATTTCCTGTAGTTAAAGGATTGTTTGGCCATACCATGTGAGTAATCCGCTCAATGTTAAGGTCCATCTTTATACTATTAACTGAATGTATGTAAGAGATCACAATAATGTTTCTCGCGGTACGCCATAGGTCTGACGTTGCCATGGGTAAAGAAATGTCAGCACATGCATGAAAAAACACCATTGCATAATCCCTGGACTATCGCAATAAAAATACAGAAAAGAGCGAATGCACGCATGTTCACGTTATTCTTGACATGGATCGCACAATTGAAGACTTGACAGTTCACCACTTTGTGCGATCAGTAGGGGTCTATCATTAAGATTTTCAAAGCAATTCCAAAAGTTTGGAAGATTCTTAATATTTTCAATACGGTGTTCCGAGCAAGCAATATTCAAAATCAATTTTTATATGCAGAGTGGCATACCATATATCTCACCTCCTACAAAAATGACCTTATCCGATTGGTTTAGAGCCGTCACGTGCCCATGGTGTATTTTCCATACACCCCGAGTAATTTGCATACACCCCGAGTAATTTCCATACGCCTATCAACGTAAAAAAATGGCCTCTGTTCGATAAACTGCTAGATAAGTCTTGTTAATAATATATATATAATATACAATATCATGAATATGTAATATATTATATATAATAAATATAAAATATAATATTAATTAATATAATATATATATTATATATTGTATATTACATATTATTAATTATATATTATTAATTATATATTATTAATTAATATAATATATGTTTTAATTCTCCCCTGCAAACTCAAAGACAAATGTTCTATAGTTGTTGTAGTAAATATTATTGTAATAATTATGATTAAGATAATGTTATATATGGCTTGCTTGTTTTCAGGTACATGTAGAGCTGTAAATGACAATGATAAACAGTTACCACAGACAACGACAGTTGCAAATGCATATGTGGACATTGAATGTTCGGCTGAGGAATCCGAAAGCTATACCTTCAAGTTCGTGAAAATCGACACGAATGAAAGCAGGGCAATCGCGGAATGCGAGCCAAATCCGGATGTAAAAAGTTGCCATTTGGTACATCCATCCAAAGATAACGCAACCTTTAGCATAAAAAAAACATCTTTAGGTTGGAGTTTAAGGGTAATCCAAATCAGTGACTATGTGTACGGGCATTACCAGTGCATTACTAGCGGACACATCACTCCGCAGCCAGGAGTTGCAACTACAACTGCTCCACAGTCAACAGGAGCAACAACAACGTTTAGACCAAATGGTATAAATGTAGTTTAAATATTTTGCAATAAAGATTCAAAATGTACTTGTTTTTAACATGTTAGTAAAACCACGTATAAGTTGTGTGAATAATGCTATAATTATATACACGTTAACACAAGTGTCTGGATTTACGCCTCCAAAGTGTTTAATTGTTGCACTTCCTTTAACGTCATACTCAAAATTGGCTTTTCTACACATTTTATTACCAGAAACTGTGTATAGAATATAAATATTTAATTTCAGGTGTTGAAGTTCGCTCACAAGAAAGTAGTTATCATTATGGAAATTACTATCCTATTCTCGTCGCCCTGCTGGTTATCGTGCTGGTTATCATCGGATATATAGCCATAGTAGTTTCGTTGCCATGCTGTAGAGGTTGTTTTTTGTTCATCACTATACAATCTCCCTAAATCAAATTGAAGAATAATAAAGAATGTTTCAATTTATAAAATATTATCGCGTTTGAGTTGGAAAATACTTCACATATTATTGGACACGTTTACGGTATTACCAAGGCACATCTATATTCATATAATAGTATCATAAAATTTACATATTAAGTAACAATTATGTATAATATGATTGCATATAGATATTTCCAACCTATAAATAACGTTAAAATAACATATTAATTATACCATTGGTAATGGGGGCTATATAGGAGTCACTTTGTCGGTCGGTCTGTCCCGAAAATTTCATCCGATCTTCACCAAACTTAGTCAGAAGTTGTACCTAGATGATGTCTAGGTCAAGTTTGAATATAGGTCATGTTGGGTCAAAAAATAGGTCACGGGGTCACGTAGTGCGTTTTAAACCGAAAGTTTGTCTGGATCATAACTATGTCATTTATCGTTAGATTTTAAAATGACTTAGTGCATTTGTTCACCATCATTGGACGGTGTGTCGTGCGAAAGAATTACGTCAATATCTCCATGATCAAGGTCACACTTTGAGTTCAAAGGTAAATTTTTTCCATAAATGAGCTTGTCCGGGCCATAACTATGTCATTCATTGTGAGATTTTAAAATTATTTGGCACATAATGTTCACCATCATTGGACAGTGTGTCATGCGAAAGAATTACGTCGATATCTCCAAGGTCAAGGTCACACTTTGAGTTCAAAAGTCAAAAATGGCCATAAATAAGCTTGTCCGGGCCATAACTATGTCATTCATTGTGAGATTTTTAAATGACTCATTACATTACATACTGTACATTAATTTTGTTCACAGTCATTGGATGGCGTGTCATGCGAAAGAATTCAAGTGCTCAAGGGTCTTACTGGCCATAAATGATAATGGCATAGTAATTCTTAAAAATCGCCATAAATTAGCTTCTTGTTTTGTGAAGACAACATGCAAACTATTCTGTGTCAATGCAGCATGTGGGGGTATACGTCACGTCTGTGACAAAGCTCTAGTTGTTCCCTGTATTAGACATCTAACAACTTATTGTGCCATTGTTATTTCAGCTTTGTATTCCTATATAAGAGGCCACGGGCAGGTAAAACATATTTACATCATTAACAACAATTAATGTTCACTTCATGTGCCTTTAGCAAATTACCCAACTGTGCATATTTTATCACATCATCATTGGGGGATTATATTGTTTTATCTATAGACTAAGCAACTTAAGTTATTTCCAATGGACCTCTTTTGATGTAATTATTGATTTAACAGACAAAGAACAATTCATTTACTAAAACAATATTAATACTTGTATACATACCCTTTAAACAAAGTCATAACTGTAAATAAGGTTTTCAGTTAAAATATCCACTTATTTTTGCGTAAAATCGTATTGTTGTTATGTTGCATGTACATGTACAATATTTGCTTATATCAACTGCTACGGTTTGTAACGTTTATGGTAATATATGTACGACCATAATATTTCTCACTGAGCCTTTTTGTAGTACTGGAAATCCGAATGTGATCTTCTAAATCACAATGTTTCGAAAAAGTATATGTTTTGTTGGTAGGCCACATTTTTTTGTGCTTTAGGTGTGTGAATGGCAATTAATACTTAACAATCGTACATTCAGATCATGAAACATAATAATGCTGTTCCTTCATTTGCATCTTTACTTATCAACGTAATGTTTGGCTTTTATTTTATAGACCAATGCCAAAAGAGGAAGTACGCTCCTTAACCAAAGACAGGTAATGTATTATTCATTCATGTATTATGTACGTTTGACAATTTGTAAACATATTAATAACTATGAAAGTATAACGTTTACTGAATTTATATTGATTATTTCACGCACCTAATTACTTACTGATGATATTGTTTTGTTGTAGAACCGATCATATGGAATTGAAGATAGTGGTTCGGAAGACGTGAGTAGTAACTTCATCAACCGTTTTTAGCTCACCTGAGCACAACGTGCTCATGGTGAGCTATTGTGATCGCCTTTTGTCCGTTGTGCGTCGTGCGGCGTCAACATTTACCTTGTTAACACTATAGAGGTCACATTTATTGTCCAATCTTCATGAAACTTGGTCAGAACATGTGTCCCAATAATATCTTGGACGAGTTCGAAAATGGTTCCGGTTGGTTGAAAAACATGGCTGCCAGGGGGCGTGGCAGTTTTCCTTATATGGCTATAGTAAAACCTTGTTAACACTCTAGAAGTCACATTTTT
>VMBQ01006025.1:30748-43343 GCA_007657795.1 Dreissena rostriformis | reverse complement strand
AGCAACAATCTCTCAATTTTCTCAGCAGAACTTTTGGCAATTAAGTACTCTCTGTGCTGGATATTGGTCAATAAACCTACTAAAGCTGCTATTCTATCAGACTCACTGTCATCTCTTGAGTCTATAAAAAACAGGAATAGCAAATCTAGGCCTGATATTTTATCAAACATTTTGGAACTCCATCAACAGTGCCTAGATAAAGATTTAAAAGTCACATTAGTATGGTGTCCAGCACATGTCAACATTATTGGGAATGAGCAGGCTGATAGGGAGGCTAAGGAGGGCCTCTTGAGGGGGGTCGTAGATGCTGGGGAACCCCTGGCGCCTACCGAGATCTACTCCCTGGCAAAGAAATTTGTCATGGGTGAGTGGAATCTCCGGACTGACAATTTGGCTTCCCGAAGACATACTTTTACCAGACCCGCGAAAACCCTCAGGCCGCCTGACAAATACTCAGCAAGCATTGTGCTTGACAGAGCCATCACGCGCCTGAGGATGGGAACCACACTCTTACCCGGTGGCGCGGGAAAGTATGTCCTCGGGCTATACCCTGCATGTCCTAGGTGCCTAGAACCCCTCATAGCACCCCACATGCTGCTACATTGCCAAAACTATCAGGCGCAGAGAGATCAGCTCCAAGCTGCATTGCACTCCCATGGACTAGTTTATAACCTTTCCAACGTGCTAGACCCCAAGGGAGCAGCAAGGGGCCCGGTCTTCTCTGCCCTTGCCAAATATCTACTAGACTGCCAGATAACTGACAAGATCTAGGTCATTCGGGGAGGGAGATCAGCCAACACCCACTTATTTCCTACAGTCATGTGACTGTTTTCTTTTAAAATTTGTGGTAACTTTATATAACTTTGCCATAGTTTCATTATAACAGTGTTGTGTTTATATAACTTTTACACAATCTTGTTTCATGTTTTAGGGGGATTATTGTTCCACTCCGCCCTTTCTAAATCAGGCCAATGGCATTGACCTGATATTCTTTATTTTAAAACATTTTTATTTAGTATAACGTTAGTTCGCCCTATACATCTTTCAGTTTCTTAAAACACCCATATTGTAAGGCAATGTTTAAATAAAAGAAAGGCCGAGGCCGTCCAGTATCCTGGGTTTGTTGGCTGCATTGCACCCCCTCTCTTCCCCTATTACACCCCTCATCCCCTTCAAACTCGAAGAACCATGTCGGACTGGAGTGCACGGTGCAGGGGCATACACCTTGCAATACCCTTTTTTTTGCCCTATTCAGAGTAATACCAACTTTTTGGTGTGATCTTTCTCTATATTTTAAGTAGTGTTAAACAGATATACCCTGTATTATAGCATAATTTGAAATTGTATAGTCCTTTACATATTTTACTGGATTGTCCCAGTATAATAACTATCAAATTATCTTGTAATACCAACATTTTGGTGTTCCTGTCACATTATTTTAAGTTGAATACAATGAATAGAGCAACTTGTAGGTTTTATACTATGTATTATAGTATAAACTGAACCTTTTAGTCCATTTTCATATTTTACTGGATTATTTAAGTATTACAACTATCATATTGTCTTATTTTTTTTATTTTCATGTGCATTTGTACTTTTAATCCAAAGACCGTGCACTCCACTGGTCCAGGGGAAAAAACTGTCATTAAATTCCCACCACCCAAACTATTTCCCTAACACCACTTTCTGTTATTACCACTGTTGGCTTTCCCCCGCTTACACTACCAAAACCCCCTCTGTTTAACCCCCCAGGGTTGCAACTTGTGTTTCATCTATAAATTAATGCACGTAGTGTTGTATATAATGTTTATAAGTTAATCTCATGTATTAACTTAATTGTTTTGTTTCTTTTTTAACTGTACAGTACAATGTTTTACTGTTTAATTTTTATGTGGCTCTATTAAGGTGACTGTTTGGCGACAAATTATTCATTACCCCTATCCTGTTAATAATATTTTAGATTTCCTTTTAGATATTGTCATAACGCCACCCTGGGAGGTCATCTCTTTTCAATAGCCCAATATCCTTTAAGGTTCTATACAGCCTGTCTTAGGTTGCAAGAGTTCAACATTAGCTCTCACACTCAAATTTATTCCAAAATGCAATAAAAATGCAATTATATAACATATTTTCACATTAATGTGCAATCCTGTTATAACATAGAGCTATTTAAGTAGGCTCCAGCTTCTCAACAAATTAATGTCCGACAATTTGTATATTTTCCCATTGTTTTTGTCATTTTATACATCAGAATAACTCTAACTTTAGAATAACTCCAATCATTGATTAGAAAAATAGGTCCTATTATGTTGATGAACACATAGTAGCAATGTTGAACCACTTTGTAATCTGGTTACTCCCTAAAATACTCACTTTTCTGTTTATTTCAAACATAATATCCACCTGTTTAACTTTTTCTCTTCTAACCTATAATATAATTAATTCCATGTCAAAACAACATCTTTAATACAGATCACAAAGTTCAAAGACTCCCAAAAATCCCATTTCAGGATATACTGAACACTGGGTCTAATTATGATGATGCCTCACACAATAGTGTGTGTTTCCATCATCATTACTTATCAAAATTGGGCTATTTCTCTCTTTCTATCTATTTTTAAACATAAACAACAGAAAAGTACTCAAAAAAAG
The DNA here is from genome assembly GCA_007657795.1 of Dreissena rostriformis. Taxonomy (NCBI): domain Eukaryota; kingdom Metazoa; phylum Mollusca; class Bivalvia; order Myida; family Dreissenidae; genus Dreissena; species Dreissena rostriformis. The sequence goes on along the minus strand of VMBQ01006025.1, from coordinate 40,691 downwards.
CAATAGAACAATAACATATTCATAATACTCATAATAATAATAATAATAATAATACTATTTTATTAATATAGTGCAATACATGTGTTTCTCTTTTGGATATATCTATCATATTCCTTATATAACATTCCTTTCTTTAAAAATGCAACAACGTTTACATCCTAAATGATAAGGCGTTTGAACTAGGTCATGTGGCTCGACTGATTGGTTTATTTACCCTCGGATACTTCGGTTATAAAAGCATTGTCCGAGTACTCTACTTAACATAAATACTCTGCTGTAAAAAGGCAGTTAAAAGCCATGTGGTCAGCCCGATTTTACTGGGCTGAACCATATATACATAGTGTGCTCGGACAATGGTTTTATAACCGAAGTTTCCGAGGGTAAATAAACCAATATTAGTAAGTAAAGATACAAGATACAAGAAACTGTATTTAACGTCGGATATGATCAACAATAAACATTAGCTCATGAGCTATTTCCCGACAAACAAATGTATATATATATAACAAGTATAAATTTAGCTAAAAAGAAAGATTAAGCATATTATATAAGCATTTAAAGTACAGAGGCGTGGTTAAAGCACAAAAACACAAATAAGCACAAATGTACATTAAGAGCATATTATTATTATTTTATTATTTTTTTGCATGTTACAGACACATACATATAAGACAAAGGGTAAGATACCTAAAAACTACATTAAAGTTATCATGCATGGTTCAATATTAAAACATATATTAAACGCATTTACACACTTAAAACAAAGCATAGCAGACCAGTCACCTATAATAAAATTAAGATATTAAAGCAAGTATAGCACATAAATACATTTTTAAATGCATTATTAAAGCACATGTATATCAACTACATAGCACATATATACACATGTTTAAACCTTGTGTAAGCACACAGGGAACATATCTGCATACACATGTTTAAAACATTTTAAAGCACACAAGAAGCGAAACAATTCAGCAACCAAGTAAAACAAACAAGGGGTTAACTGAACAAAATAAGTATGACAAAATATCTACGCCGGACAACATATCTACATATATACATGTTTTAAACATGTTAAAGCACACAGAAACGAAACAAATAAGCAACCAAGGAGACCAAACAAGGGGTTAAAAAATAAGCAGGACAACAAGAACAAGCAAGCGTGAAAAGCAGATTATTCACACATGGCGCATTTGCATTTTGAACCTGTCCAGGTGCGGATCAGCCGGACGACGTCTTTGTAATTGTCGACTGTGCGTAAGTCCTCTGGGAGGCTGTTTCACACCCGGACAGCTTCAAAACGAAAGGAATGTTTGCCATACCTTGTTGTCCTTACTTGTGGCGTCTCTAGAAATGTTGACTACCTGAAATTATAAGTAGAGGATTTTACTTTAACCAAGGATTGTAGATATTCTGGGGAAAGATTGTGGATACATTTTTTCAGTCAATGCAGTCAAACAAAATTAATTGAGAGTTAGACCAGTGCATAGACCTAGTGTAAGATCTATAATAACAGGATTTTTTAACAGCAATTTAAATAACATTCAACATTTTTCTTATATAGTGTAACATTATAGTGTTTGAAACTGTGATAGTTTAATATTTGTGAAAGGGAGTAGTGTGCAACATGGATTTTCCATGCATAAGATGCAGTACTGAAGTACGTCCTCGGCAACACGCGGTCCATTTTGATTCATGCGCGGGTTGGCAGCATCGAACGTGCAAAACAGGTGAGTCAGTTGAATAATAGTTAGTAAGTCATGCAAAATCGACGTTAATTTATTTTTTATTGACTTGATAATCACAATCCAATAAATTCGATACAAGTATCTTTTATTAGCGGGTCATAAAGCCGGTATACATATATATATATATTTGAGGCAATTGAACATAAATTAAAATAGCATGAGTCTTAAATTAACAATGTATTTCATTCCCTCATAATGTAATTGCGATAAAACAGGTGTTTGTTATAGTAGCTAAAGCGCTTACCATTTGTAGAAAACGAAATGTGAAATTTGGCGATCCTGAGTTATTAAAAAAATAACAGTGTTGATATATTGTAATGTATAATAATTACGACTCATTCAGTTTATAATTGTTCTTTGCTGTATTTCCGTATTGTGTATTATGTATACATGTGTACTCGAATACACGATGTGTTCTGTTGTATTCAAAAAAAGTTAATGGTAAAAAGTTAATGAAGTGAGCAGTTTTAGAACAATCTCAGTGAAATGCAACAATTTGGTAAAACAAAATAAACTCCTTTAAGGGTGCTGGAATAGAGTATCGCTAATCAGATATGGATTTAATGATTATAGAACTTCGTTACTATTGATGTTTTTAAGCAGTGTTTTGTTTATTTACCCATGAAAAAACTACACCATATTTATGTAGTGCAATTTCATATTTAATAACAATATGCATTTTGCTTCGTGTATGCGTGATATTTTATAAGTATTAAACTATTTATTAAATTCAAATAAAGATGACTTTGTAAAGCATGTAAATTATAATAAAAAAGTGATGACATATTATACAGTAGAGTTAGCGATTGTGTTCCGCAAGTTTGCGATTAATAGCGATTGCGTTTTTAACCGTTTTAAACCGATTTNACTACTATTTTCAAATTCAAGGACAAATGGCTATATGTCAGCGCAATTATTGTGACTTCTTTGTGTGGACACTAAAGGGATTTTCTTTGGAAAGAATCCAATTTGACACTCAGTTTTGGGAAGAGTGTTTACATAAGTTAAACACATTTTATCTGAAGGCAATTATTCCAGAACTGTTTTCTGAGCGTGTTAAAAGGGGACTGAAATTATATTAATCTGAAAAGTTAACCATTTGTGTCGTGTTCTGAGAAAACTGGGCATAATGCATGTGCGTAAAGTGTCGTCCCACGATGTAAAGGGACGACACTTTCCGCTTTTATGAAATTTTTCGTTTAAATGAAGTCTCTTCTTAGCAAAAATCCAATTTAGGCGGAAAGTGTCGTCCCTGATTAGCTTGTGCGGACTGCACAGGTAAATCTGGGACGACACTTTACGCACATGCATTATGCCCAGTTTTCTCAGAACGCAACTCATTTACCTAACGACACATTTTTGACATTTCCAAATTCTAAGAATTATTAATGAATCAGGTATTAATGAGTTATGGTATCAATAAGTTAAGCTTATGTGCAAAGTATTTACCCTTTACCAAACGATAATGATATTTTATGGAATTGTTATAGACGACTCTAGAAATCATTGTGGGAAAAGGAGAAATTGCTCAAATGAGCATTTTCTCCTTTTTCTCACAATGATTTCTACACTAACAGAGCAATTTCTTCAAATTATATTTCAACTTTTATTGTCTTCTGCATCCTCTTTGAATTTTGGACAGTGGAGAAAATGCTCATGTGGATAAGTTCTCCTTTTCCCACAATCATTTATAGAGTTGTCTGCAAAAAAAGCTTTTTATATCTTGCAATTTTTTGGTAAAGGGTTTAATTTGTATTTTTGACTATAATTACAGTATATAATGTTTTCAAATGTTGTCTTCATGTTGTTTTTTTACATGCCTTTCATGTATGTTTCATAGTTTACCTGATACAGATAGCTAATGAAAGCAATATGGTAAACAAAAAAGTTTTGACTTATTCATATATTTATTTAGCCCGATGTTTTTTTCAGAAATGAACATGTGATTATCAACATTCTAACTTGACTTTATTTAATCCTTAACCAAACAACATATTTTGGACTGTCACAAATGGAAAGTGGTTTCAGACGACAATTTCAGTTGTTATAGAGTATTGTTATGCTCCGGTACGAGGGTCTAAATTCTCTATCATTAAACGCAACTCTTTGGCTCAAAAGTTCAACAAGTTTTATTCATTAATCAACCATTTCAACAATTTGCACAGGTGTAAAAATACACACTTCAAATGTATTCACAAATGTAACATCAATCAGTCTGAAAGTTAATTCACAATAAAGTAGCCAAGTCTAATAGACGACTTNGACCAATGTATTGAGCATGATCGAGATGATTCCCGATTGTGTTAATAATCGAATCAAATAGCAATGCCCGACAAACCACTAAACAGGTTTGTCCAAAGAACGCGCGAATAAATATTTAAAATATGTCCAGATACTTCCTGTGTGGCAGGTTGACTAACATGTTTTAATTTATGCTTCCATTCTTCTTTTTTTTGTATCTATAGATATATGATCAGCAGTATGTAATCATGTAAAATAAACAACGAAAACTACGCGTAAATATCCCGTACTGCGTGAAATGCAACTAAGAACTGCACAGAAAAAGACATATGCTATCTTTGATTTCATTTTTTAAACTCTTTACCTTTCACCAACTCCAACCACAATCAACGCCGTATATCTTTTTTAAAGATATTTCTTGTAAATTATTTTCCTGGGTACTTGTCATGTACCAATAACACATCATTGGAGTATTGGCACACTAGCCTGTACCCTAACATACCTGTAAGGTATGTTGTTTTTTGGCTACTTGCAACGTTACCTCTGAACTTGCAAGTAGCAATTATTAACAAGAGAACTGTCAAGCGGATGCCAAAGCTCGGCTGTGGGTGCTTGGATTTTGTTTTTTTCTACCTTTGACCTTGAAGGTCATCATTGACCTTGACCTTTTCACCACTCAAAATGTGCAGGTCGATGAGATAAAAAACAAGATGTGTTTGTGAAACACAATGTCCCCCCATATGNCAGTAGCAGCAGCAGCAGCAGTAGCAGCAGCAGCATTATTATTATTATTAAAAAGGGTTAAACAATTTTACTTCTTTCATGTCTTTCTATCAGACATCTTACCTTTTTGTATTATTTTTTATAATATCCGAGTTATGTTCGAAAGATGTGTATATTTATAGTCATCTGTCACAAATGATCAATTTTAACCGGCATTTATAATGATTTGTTTTAAAGTTAACATTTTGTATTCATAATAAAGCAGTCTTAAAAATTTATATTTTCATACATTCATTATTTAATTACATACACATACACATCCGATTTTTACCGTACTGTGTTTAAAAACTCCGCATTATCCAAACAAAAAATTAAGAACGTGTAGGGTTATTATACAAGGCATACAGTCATATAGAAATAGCTAGTATTTTGTCAGAAAATCAATTCCAATTATCAATGGGTGTTGAATATTGTCAAACACATGAAAAGTTTGTGGGACGTTATTCTCACCAATTGTTAAGTTAAGTGTTACAGTTCCTTTAACTTTAAGCAAATGTCCACTAACACCCATGACATGTGAGTGTTTACTTGGTTTTAAATTTTGAAAGTCTGAGTCAATTTTAGATAAGAGGGATTGATGAATGCAAGACAGACTAGATCCTGTATCAACTAATGCTTTTATTTTTTGATTTGCAATTGAAACTTATACAAAATTTGACTTTAGATTAGTTTTTGTGGAAACATTACTTATTGATGGTACATTTGATTTTTGGGATTTGAAATTTTTAAATGAAGGTTTTGGTTTCTTAAATTTGTTATTTTTAGAATGTCTTTTGAAATCTGGCCTTTTTACTTAGTTCCCTCTTTTACCAAGTTTAGGCGACAAACCCTATTGGCTATTTGCCTTTTTGAAAGAAAAACAAGCATTTTAAATGTGACCCTGCATTTCACAAAAGTAGCAAGTCTTTGATTTTGCAAAACAAGTTGAAAATTTATGATCACCTGAGCGTCAACAAGCACGGCATTTAAAGTTTTGTTTTGTAAAATTTATTGTGTTGTTGTTGTGCGTACGTGGCTTTGAATGTGAGTGTCTGAAGTTATAAGGGTTGTTGTTTGCGCCTGTGTTGACAGAGTTGACTGAGTGTAATGTTTGCCTATGCACCAAATTAACAACTTTTTGTTTCAAATCCAACATATTTACTCCACCTAAAGCATTTTTTAAAAATTTCAGTAAAGGTTGCCTCAGAAAAGTTAGCCGAAGGGGGGTGAATGGCATTTGCACTCTCAGATTGCTCTGCACTTATCAAGTTCCTCCAAATAAGCTGGGGTGTTTCGTCTGAGATCAGCCCTTATGTGTGATAAAAGACCACCATTTATCGCACTTAAGGTCGTGGCTTCAGGCAAATTTACTGATTGAGCTTTAGTTTGAACTTCATAGATGTACTCCCTAACTGATTGGTGTGGTTTTTGTTTCATGTGGAAATGCCTGTTGTGATCTGTATTGAGTCTTGCATTTTTACCAAATCTTTTCAAAAACAATTCACTGAGGAGTTCGAAATCAGAATTGACTTCTTCAGATTATGATGTGAACCAATTGAAAGCGGTGCCCATTGCCAAGAACATTCCAAATAATTTCGCCATTATTTCAGGCGCTGTTTTGGTTTATCTGCCAAAGTAAAGGTATCTATCTAGCCAACTTTGAGCATCATTATTAAGGGACGGATCGAACTTTCCAATTGCATCTACAGTAAATAGGGGCCTACCTTGTTCTGTCATAGTTGGTAGACTTGTCTGCTGTCTAGTCTGGGTTGAATCAGCTGTGCTCGCCTCTCTGTCTGTGGACGGCAGTGGCTAGTCCCGGCTGTGGACGGCTGTCTTTGGTCCGAACTGTGGTCGGCTGTCGGTGTCCCAGCTGTGTTCTGGTCCTCTGTTGCTCTCGTCAAGGATCTTTCGGTGGTCCTAGCTGTGGTCCGGTCCTCTGTTGCTCTCGTCAAGGATCTGTCGGTGGTCCCAGCTGTGGTCTGGTCCTCTGTTGCTCTCGACAAGGATCTAAGTAGATAGGGTCCTGGCACTGATGGGGTCCTCTTCATGGGATCGTTGAGTTTCTCCGCCACTGTCACACGTTCGGTTACCGTGTGCTTTTTGTGATTTGTGATTTGTTACGGTATGTAACTTGTTCCCCAAGTGCGCAGTATAAGGAAAACTGTAAATCAAAGCAACAACTTTAATAGAACTTTATTAACACAAAAACACACAACATGATGGCAATCGAGCAGAAGTCATTAATAAACAAGTGTTATTAAGAAACAAATGTTATTAATGTTTAAACAATACAAATATTACAAACTAAAGTATCCAATATCTTAAACATCAAACTTTAGGGAATAACTCGCTTTTAGCAGTAGGTAACTGAAGAGGTACATGTATACAAATAATGTAACTTTGTCACATTATAGACTATTAATTTTAATATATAAAATGAACATTATATATTTAGACTTGCAAGTAGAATAAACAATTTTAATACATACAATATACTGACCTCATATCATGTATATTTTTGTAAAATGTAAACCTTAATTATGATGCAAGTAAAATAGAAATAAAATAAATGTCTTACCTGTTAGTCAGAGCAACAACTTTAATAGAACTTAATTAACGCACAAACACACAGCATGATGGCAATCGAGCAGAAGTAATGAGCCCATTCTGCATCTGCTTATATACAAATGAGATGTCATCTGCTGTTGTTATGGTCACAACTGGTTTAGTCTTGCTCTGACAAACAATTAGGTAATGACAACAAAGTAATATGTAACATCAAAAGAGAGCTTTGATTAAGGTGCCATTAACAATCTGTCATTGAGATCTCAAAATGAATAAGTTGTTTGTGACTTAGTCCTAAAGCTATCACAGCAAGCTGCGAAAGAATTTATGTTATGTTATCATGTTTGACATGCATTGTTGATAATATTGGAATATGGAAAAGGTGTTACATCAAACCTGTAAAAGAATGTAATGTTGATACAATAATCTTTGACAAGCATTGTTGCTTATATTAGAAATATTGGAAAGGTATTTAATGAATTTGTTAACAATAAGTGTTGTAAATATGTTGCATAACATTGCATTTACAAAAGAACCCTAAATATCCTATTGCCAGATATGAACAAGAAAATAGACATAAGTGTAACTGTACAAGACCATAAAACCCTACACCAATAAACAAATATACAAATGACATACAGCATTAAACAAATATTCAATTGATCAAATTACTATGAAACTATTACTATAAAATCTTCAAATATGCAAATGACATATAGAAATAAACTAATATTCCAATGACAATTTTTTTTTTGAATTAATAGCGTTTATTCACCTCCGTACAATACACAATTTATTGTTAGTTTGCATATTAATTTGTTAATATACAATAGCGTCATTTTAACAATTCAAATAGGTTGATACAATAGAGGTAAATAAAATCTATGCATTCCTTATATATTTAGACATGCATACAGTTCACACACACACACAGACACATACACAAAAGCCATGTTATGATACAAAAAAAAAGAAAAGTTTTGGACTTCAGAAAATTATAAACTTAAATCAGACGTTTGGACTTCAGACAATTATACACATTAATCAAACGATCATGTTATTAAATATTTTAAGCAAACAACACAATTTACGATAATACTATTCTATTGATCTACAAAAAGTTTAACAATTTGCCAGTTTAGTACTTCTTTTTCTATATATTTTGTATTAGATTGGATTTCCCATGCTTTGCTAAGATAATTATTCAGCCCTATTATTGAAGGTAATAGACCCTTTCTCTTGCATACAAATATATACTTTTTAATTTCTAGGATGAGAATATTAATATCAGTCATGTTAATATTTGTACAACCAAATAACATTGTTTGACATGAAATCTCAGTACATTTTTGCACATTATGTGATCTTAAAAATTCCACAACATAATTTACAATTCTCTTTGTAAAAATGCAGTCCCAGAATATATGTAATAGGGTTTCTTCATTTTCACTACAGAAGGAACATAAATTGTCATGAACAATGTTCATTTTAAATAACAAAGATTGGGTTCCTAAGATTCTGTGAACAATTCTTGTCTGGAACCACTGAGTGTATGTGTCTTTAGATATAATAAAAACAAGTGCATGCACTTTTGTCCATTCAACGTTATTAAAAAGTGTATTCCATTTTGAATGGCAAGTGGGTATTTCTGTATTATAGCTAAAACATGTATACACAAGTTTGTTTTGATTACACCCAAATACTATGTTGTTCAAGTAAAATGATATGAATGCACAATGTATATTTGGCTTTTTTATGAATGGAAGTCCTGATAATCTGATAAATGCCTTCACAGTTCTGATTAAACCTTCATAAAATAGGAAGTTAATTTTAAAACCAATGAGATTTTCTATTACAGATTGTTTTATAAATTCTCCAGAAGTACACAATATATCTCTTACATATCTAATTCCCCTATCATACATATTTTTATTATATACAATATTCATACCTATCTTAAAATTGTGGTTATAAAATAAAGGCATATCAAGGATATCTTCACACTTACTAACATTTTGTTTATTGATATACTCGATGTAACATGTAAGGACATCTCTCCAAAAACTATTTTTTAAACTTATCATAATTTTTTCTATATAATTTTTTCCTAAATTAAACATTTTCTTCACATCAAAAATAGAATATACTAGTTGGAAACATTTTCCATCACTTAATACAATTTTCCTTAACCATGTCATTTTCATAGTTTTTTGAAAAGCATATATATCAGTCATGGCAACTCCTCCCTCTTCATAGGATTTAATAGCAATAGTTTGTTTAATTTTTGCTGGTCCATCCCATACAAAATTCAAAAACAGGCTATTTATATGTTTTAAAACTTTTTCTCCTGGGCTTGGAAGAGCTATAAACAGGTGTGTAAAAAGGGGAAGTAATAGTGATTTAACGACAGTTATCTTTCCAAGAGGTGTTAAAGTTCTTCTTTTCCAAAAATTTATGATATTTTGCAGCTTTTCAAGTTTACTTGAGAAGTTTATTTCTATCATTTTTTTTTAATCAACATCAAATAATATTCCTAAAACTTTAAAGTTTGTTGTGCCCCAGACTAGTTTATATTTAGTTTTTATTGATTGTATGCTAAACTTTTTGGAGCCAATCCATATAAG
>VMBQ01006025.1:0-21574 GCA_007657795.1 Dreissena rostriformis | reverse complement strand
CTGTCAGACACACAGCTCGCTCATCCAAACACAAGGTGGTTTCAGTCATGACAGAGGAGGAGTCAAAAATTGCTTCACTGTATTACTGACTGGATATTACACATGTGTCAGTGCTAGTCTGATGTTTTGTTTAATGTATATGACTAATATTGCAATTTTGTTACTGATATTTGTGATAGTGTGATGTTTCGTTTAATTTGTTTTACAGACATAATGTCAAGAAGTGTATGACACTAATTTTTTAAGCTTTTTATGAGATCCTTTGAATTGTGTAAATTTTTAGAACACTACTGTTATTTGAAAAAATCTTATTTATTATTTGATTTATAAGGTTTTCCGCACATATTGGTCAATTGCTTTCCCAATTGAAATTCATTCGAAAAAATAGGTTAGAATTGTCAAAAATGTCCCTCAATTCAAATTGATGTAGGGAATTAGCCCTTAATCCCTTTTAACTGATGTTTTTTCCATCATTACCCTGATGTTTTGAATTTTGGAAATGTACCAGCCAAGAGTATGTCAAAGTTTGTCAAATTTATAAAAGCTTATGGTTACATGGCAATTTGATAAAAATAAAATCCGAAACAAAATGAAATTTCTTGAATCCATTTCAGTTTTTTTGTGCTCAAATATGTCAAAGTTAATGTAAAAGCAAACTTATAAACTCTAAAGATTCAAATAGGGCACAAAAATACTATGTTGTTTAAAAAAAAATCATCTAAAAAGGTCAATCTGCCTTGATTTTATGTTTATTCAAATTTCAATTGCTTTTTTTGTTTGACGAGCGACAGGTGCAAAGAAATATAAGATTAACAGATAATCTATGGATTACTGTCTAATCAAATAGCCATAAAAAAAGAACCATTTGATATTTTAACCTCTAGTTTTTGCATTTCAACCACTGAAGTTTCTATTATGAGGAAATGCTAAGTTTTGAGAAAAAGTAAAAAGTGAAAAAAATAATAAATTCTCATGCTGGGCGCAGCCCTTAACAACAGACCCCTTAATGTTCATCAGTCCCACTACAGCCCCCACCCCAAACAGCTCTTTTGAAATACACAAATTCCAACTCACAGCTTCACATTAAACTTTCAACAGAACCGACAACACTGACAAGGATGTACAGACAATCCAAGGCAGGAAGAATGGTAGCCAGAATGCGGAGAGCCGCAACAGGCATATTTGTTGTCTGCTAGTCAGACGGGACAAGTGGTCGTTATAATTGAATAACTAAGAAAAAATACCTTAAAGTCCGTTATTTATGTGGAGAAAAAATGCATCGTACCAAAGTATGAGCGTCCTAGAAAATTGGTCTGTATACCGTGTTTTGTTGAATTTTTCAAATGCGCATAATTAAATTAGTAATCCGAAACACTCTTCCCAATTTAATTTTTACTCAACGTTATCACATTCTTCAAATAAACTGCAAATGTACAGTGTGTTTTAATCCTTCCTCTCGAGAAAAGCGCACGCAAATTATTCCCTACATGTACAACGCATGGAAAGTGTGCGTGTATTAAATTTCCGTTATATGTTTCGTGGTAAATTTTAACAGAATGATATCGCGAATGATTTGAAATTTGACATTTCCTCAAAATTAATTGCAAATCAAACACACTGTATCTTTATCGTTATGGTGGTTTACATAAGTCATTATTGAAACAGTTATTGTACTGTATACTGATGCAACAGAAAATCCAAACGAAACTGGATAAAGTGTTGGGTGTTGTGAAAACACGCTTAGCTGTGCTACTGACCTATTGTGTAGACTGCATTGTTTCAACAAAAGGGATTAACATGTGCTAAAACGACTCTTTGCGGATAATGGAGCGTGTCTGTCAAAATCATCAATACGATGCGTATCCTTGGAGATTTATTAGATTCTAGGCTTGATTATAGTGTGCAATCGATAATTGCCGGGTGTAAAATCGGATGATTGATAACGAAAGCGGAAGTGGCAAATGCACGTTTATTTTCCGGCACTATTTTTTTCTGAGATCGTTTTTTTTTTATACAAGACGAAAAAAAAGTAGGGTTGGGACCAAAATTGTCGGTAGGGTCCGGTTACCCGAACAGCACAATTTTTTTTTGTTTAAAAGATATAACGGTCAGGACAAGTTGCTTTTTGGTCAGGACAAGTGAAATTTTGGTCTACTTGTCCGACTGGACAAGTGGCTTCAAAAGTTAATGTCGAGCCCTGAATATTAGCTAAAATGAACCTGTTAATCATTTACCAACTGATACTGCTATGAAGGTTTTGAATTTGACAAATTTCGTGTACTCGTATGTGCGAACATACTTTTACGATGGGAAACAAGGTGGCTAACGTAAAGTTTTGATAAAAATAACCGTTGTGGACGTCAGTCACTGACTGACACTGTGTTAGTAACATCATTTCACGACAGCATTATTTTGTGAACATCATTCTGTCTGTTTTGCTAACGTCAATTTGACAGACAACTATAATAAATTCAATTATCTAATGTATATTGTTTTATAAACTTATATATTTTATTTAGTCCACAAGGATATCAATCAACAAGAGATGTGTTTGTCAGAAACACAATCCCCCCTAATGCGCGGCTTTGATTTAAACAAAAATAATGACCTTTGACCTTGAAGGATGACCTTGACCTTTCATCACTCAAAATGTGCAGCTCCATGAGATACACATGCATGCCAAGTATCAAGATGCTGTCATCAATAATGCAAAAGTTATGACAAAACTTTACCCTAGGTAAAAGTTTTAAGACAGACACACAGAAAGAAACAATGACGGACAGACAGGCCAAAAACAATATACCAACTCTTCTTCGAAGAAAAGGGCATAAAAATATGAATTTTGTACTTTTTATATACTTAGACGAATGGTTGTTACGATTTATGTTGAGAAGGTCAGTATTTGACAGACATGTATATGCCAACACAATCATTTGACAGACTGATGAAAACATTAAGAATATACTTCAAATATTTGGGTGATAAATTAAGAAATATAACTTGAAGAATAGGGGAGCTATCCTAGTCACCCGAGCGTCAGTATTCTTATAATGCTCATAAATGTTAAAGTTTGCATACCACCTCAAATATTTCTGAAGTCCATTGACCTCAGGGCCCTATTGTTTTTATTCATAGTTCCCACTTAACCATATTTACAGGAATCTAGGGGCAGACAATTCAAATGCCAGTGTTGGATGTGACTGTCCAGACTGTAGTGGATGTGACTTTTGGATGTGCTGGTAATGTCCTAAATATGAACAAGAATGGGCAGATTCTGGAACAAACTGGTACTGCCCAGCCAGCAACCGTGAATGTGACCTTGTATTATAAACAAGTGTTCTAGTTTTCATTGTGTCATATTACAGAATTAGTTGATAAACATATGATGCTAACTTAGAGAGAAAAAAATCTCTGTGATAAGTAGCTCCAATTAGTATATTTTAATCATTATGTATTGCTGTTGGTTGCAGGCTTTTCGGCTCCAAGCATTTTTGGGTTTTTCATGGAAACAGATTTTACTTAACATGCACGTAAAAACCATAAGTATTAATCATTTCCCTTTACAGAAGCAGACCAAGAAGCACGCTCTGTGGAGATGCAGCGTGCGACGGAAAGGATTCAGGTGTAACAAGACGTTTTATGTTTTGATTCCTCTCCTGCGGCGCGGGGCCAAGTATCTTCCAGTGCAAGCCCAGATTGTACTGGAGGGGACCGGGCGGATCCGACTCCACACGCATGTCAACCTGGATCAGCAACTCAGCAAGCTTTGAGAAATGAGGACAGATGATTTCCTCGGCAAGATCTGGGAGGTGTTTGCGTTCAATAACTAATCCGCCTCTTGGAATCCCAAATAGTTACAATGTTACTAAAAAATGTTCAATGTCTTTTTTTCACCATTTTGGGAATGGTGCCGGGTCCTTTCAGAATGGGAAAAATCGCAGCATTTTGACTAAAATTGGGAATTAGTGTTGTTGTTGTGCTAAAAAATGCTTCAAAATTTAGAATAAAGGTGTTTTCAATACTATATTTTCTAAGGTTCAACTTATAGAGTTGGATGGGAGATGAACGAAATGTTGAATTCTTAAAAAAAAAAAAAAAAAATATTTTTGTGGGAATTTTGTGGTCTCATTTGGGAAAAATATATACTTTTTTGGGAATGGGGCAGGATACAAGCCAATGGGGACAGATACCGGCCAATGGGGCTGGATACCAGCCCTGATTTAAAACGAGAAAAAAAACACTGCAACTCCAGTATTGTTTATTCATTTATATTTTTGTGATGTGCTCAGTTGTTTTGTGTTGTTTAAAGTTCTTTCTATATGCAAACAAGACCTGTCACCATAGGATGACATATGCCCCCTTTTCCACATTTTTCTTAACCTAAACGCAAAGTGTTTTTTCGGTTTTCCATATTTTTCGATACCTAAACGCAAAGTGTGATGGAATTTCAGACGGACAGACAGACTTACAGTGCGATCACTATATGCCCACCTTCGGGGGCATAAAAAGAGTAAAATACTCCGACAAAGACACAAACGACGCACAGCGACACACAAAGACGTGTAAAAAGTACAAACTTAGTGATGTGTTTGTCAAACACTATGCCCCCTTTTCAGCGATTTTGACCCATATATTTGACCTTTGACCTTGACCTTTCACCACGCAAAATGTGCAGCTCCATGAGATACACATGCATGCCAAATATCAAGTTGCTATGTTCAAAATTGAAAAAGTTATGAGCAAGGTTAAAGTTTTGTGACAGACACACACATACAATGACAAAAAGACAGACAGACAGACAGACAGACACACACACAGACAGGTCAAAAACAATATACCCCCTCTTCTTCGAAGAAGGGGGCATAAAAACTCTTTTAATGTAACAACAACGTAACAAGAACACACTTGTTAAATCAACAACAACTGTTATTGTTGCTGCTTTTTTCATTAAGTTTTCTTATTCAAATGCACAGATTGATTACCAGCACCAACAAAACTTGAACAGCCACACAAATATATTGTCAAAATTTAATGAAATCGCGTTATATGACAATGCAACCGATTGAATAATTATTTTTTGCTGCGAAAAGTTTTATGTTATCATGATAAGTCAGACAGCATCAAATATGTGTAAAGGCCATGTATGAAAATGATAAAATGTTGCATTAATGTTAGTTATGTAAACAAGTCCACCTTTCACACCATTTAATGAACGTCCAGTGTTTATATGTATATGCTATATGTACAAACACACAATTACCACACTTCAATCGGACCGCTTCTTGGCAAATGGAATAGGACTTTGTTAGACACTGATATGAAAATTTCTGATGAATAAACAAACTACATTTTATTAACACATGCATGGAAAGAAGAATGAATGAACTTAAGAATAAGCATAAGACAGAGATTGCTAATATGAGAGCTGAATTCAAGAAGGAAATTGAAGACATGTCTGTTGCAATTGAGAGTTTGAGTTTCCAGGTCTCCAATTGGCAGCAGTAGCCCTATTCATGGATCTGGAAGAGGAGGTAGAGCCGCGGAAATGAGTCTCATGGATTCTGCTTCTGGGTTACAAGTTAGAAGTTGCTTTCAACACGGATCTGGAAGAGGGGGTAGAGTCGCGGAAATAAGTCTCATGGATTCTGCTTCTGGGTTACAAGTTAGAAGTGGCTTTCAACACGGATCTGGAAGAGGGGGTAGAGTCGCGCAAATAAATCTGGCGGATTGTGCTTCTTGAGTACAAGTTGGAAGTGGCTACCGTTCCAGCTTTAAAGCCGGTAATACTGCATGACATGGAACCAGATCTCAGGGAGAAAATACTTCTGCATGTCTGCAACATCTTAGATCCTAAGGAAAAGCTTTCACCAATACAGTTAGGGTTCTGTCACTGGTGGCTAGCATCCCCTTGGACCGTTGAGGCTGCGAGTGGAGCGCTGCGCCGTAACAACAAAGCGACGTATCCGTTGGTAAACGGTTCGAGGGATCACCAGGCTAAACTATTGACTAGAACTCACCCTTCAAGGCAGCCAGTATCAAATCCACAGCCCATTTGTATTATGTGGTCAAAGATGGGACAGCAGGTTGGGACTATTTGGAATTCAAACCACTTCGATCCGCTAATGCCGATCCAAGAGGACGTTGAAACTTATACCATGGACATGGTGGATTCTGTAAGAACAAGTACACCGACACATTTACATTGAAGATTGGACGAAATTGTTAGTGATCAGGCAAGTGTCGATGAATTCAGTGAAATAGCTACCGACGAATTTCATGCTAGTGACATTGCTGACCTAAATGAAGATATGTGTCCGGACAACCGTTTGTCATCAGATGAGATGTGTAACAACATATCAAGTGCCACGTCTTTGACTGGTTTCGATGAATCACCAAACAGAATAATTCCCAACAACAACCCTTTGCCAGACGGAAAACCACTGACGCCTGCAGACTTACTGAATATTGTAATAAGTGATATGCGAGTATTCACAGTGTCCCGAGGGGAATTAAGGAAAATATTAACGTGGTGCTAGAAAATAGTGAAAATTTAAGACGAACGAGTAATAAGAAACGACCTCGGTATTGGGACAATTGCGGAGCATGGGACTCGAAAAAAGCCGAACTGTAAAACCAATTTCGTGATTAAAGACCATGGTGCAACAAAATCTATCAGTCGTGTTAACATCAAAGAGGGACAGGTCTATACTGAACACAGGGACAAAGGTGGGAAAGTATTTAAATTAATAAATCCGCAACTGAAACTATCAGAAGTAGTTACACTGAACCGAACATATTCTGTTCTGGAGAAGGACCCAGCGTACAAAAAACGTGTGACATGGATTGTAGGCATAACGAAAGCTGTTCCAGGTGCTCGTGATGTCGCTGTCTTTGTATACACAGGACAGTACAACGATGTAGGCGCTCCGCACGGGAACGCCAAAATTAATGCAGCCACAAACGTGTGCACCAAACCTGAAGTTATCAAAAAGATACAAGAAAATGTTACACACAGCAAGCCTTCGGACACCTACGGGAAAATGACATGCATTGATGATTCGTCGGAGTTCCCACGTGATTTAAAACAATGCCAGAATTTAAAGGCACGTGTGAATGCGAAGAGAGGGGTTAAACCAAAGGCCAGGAATGTTGCAGATGAACTTTTAAATGTGTTGGAAATGGTGTCCAATAAACATCAGAAAGTGGCTGAGTCGATCCATTCAAGGAATAGTGACCTTCCAGAAATAATATGTTACACTGAAGACCAGTTAACTGATTTTAGGTCGTTCCTGGAAAATAACGATAGTGTTGTTGGTATAGACAGAACGTTTTCACAAAGATCTATTAAACCCAAGACTTAAGTCAATGTTCCGAGAATAAGCCTATTTTATGGAGAGGACAGAAAAGGGGAAGTCATGTACCAAACGTGGATGTATGAAGTCAGATGTTTACTTCAAGAAAAATCATACAGTATAAAGACCATTTTACTGGGAATTCGTAGGTCATGCAAAGGTGAAGCGGCAAATATCCTTCAACGACTTGGAACTCAAGCAAACATTTTTGAAATATTAAACAAATTTGACAACACATACGGCAACATTGACACCAATGAATCAATATTACGTAAATTCTATGCCAGCAAGCAGGAACTGGGGGAGACCCTAACACAATATTGCGCAAAACTGAAAAACATATTTACACAGGCTGTTTAAATGAAAGCTGTATCCAGACAAGACGACACATTGCGGCGTGTATTCCACCAAGGCCTGTCTTCAAGACTCAAACACTTGTCTAGTTTAAAGTTGATAATATAAAGGACTATGACAAATTGAGAAAAGAAGTCGGAGCGATAGAAAGTGAACATGAGACGCACGATCCAGTGTCACATAAAGCTGATGTTGGTATTCCTTCGATAACGATGTTGACCTCAGAAGTTTCTCCAATCAATTGTGAGTCGTTTTTCAATTGAGTGCCCATATTGTGACCCCTCAACACGGTACTGTCTAGTTTTCCTGGCATTTCCTGTCATGTTTTACACATGACTAGAAATACAAAGACACACACAGTTTAAAAGGAGAGCATAGATCAATGGAACAAACACACATTAAAAATAATAACAAGCACATCATGATGGTAGGAACATCTAATACCAGGTATCTGAGTGCAAAGTATATGGCAGATTATGGAAGAAACCATCTGTATGTTTAGAAACAACTTAAATTTTCTGTGAAAGAAACCAAAGGTTTCATTGAAGGATATGAAGAAGTTAACCCAGATATGCTTGCTTACCTAGTGACATGTAACCACTCGGAGAAAAACAGCTGTGACAATATCGTCAGTGAGATGGAGGACCTGATTGAGACCACAAATTCCATCTTTGGCGACAAACCAATCGTTGTCTCATTACCACTACCTAGGAAGGAGCGGGAAATGAATTCAAAGGCCCAACAACAGTACTGTGTGCTGTCTTTAGAAATAAACTTTTCAGATTCCAGAACGTGTCATTTAGTGACAACAGTAACTTAACATACAGAGGAAGGCCCCTGGATGGAATCCTCTGTGATAGAAAACATCTGTCAAAATGGGGAACAGTTTTACTAGCAGGAAATTTGAGGGATGACTTCACTGAACTTTTGATCAAGAAACAGTAGAAACTTTGTAGTTATAAATTATAATGTTTATAACTGAATATACATTAGAGATACACTTTTGAAGATACACTTTTGCTTTAACTATAGAGAGATAGATAAACATTGACAATAACAAAAATTAAGTCATATTATTCATAAAAGTATATTTTTTATAAAATACCGTTTTTTTTTTACAATTATTAGTTTATATTGATTAAAATATTACGACTGGTATTTAACATTACTTGAAAAGTTGTTTTTTTATTTTTAGTTTATTTTTGTATTTATTTATTTGTACTGTGTATGCATACCAGGTACAGTACAGTCCTCCGCGTTTTTTTTTCTGCTAGCGAGTGTTTACGAGGAGTTGGAAAGCGAGGTGAACTCGCTAAAACGCTCGGCGTTCCGCCGCGTTCGCTTATACCCGCGGCGTGTATTACTTTAGCCTAGTCGGTAAATGCAGACAATTTCCGTTCTTATCAGGGACCGCAGCGCAACACCGCGTTAGCAGCGTGCTACTGGGCATGCCAAAAAAATAAAATAAACAAGAGATACGTTTGTCAGAAACACAATGCCCCCTAATGCCCCGCTTTTATTTTTTCATTATTTTGAACCTTTGACCTTGAAGGACGACCTTGACCTTTCACCACTCAAAATGTGCAGCTCCATCAGATACACATGCATGGCAAATATGAAGTTGCTATCTTCAATATAGCAAAAGTTATGACAAAACTGTAATATTATTAAAGTTTTGGACAGACAGACACACAGACAGAATGACAGACAGGCAGGCCAAAAACAATATACCCTTTTTTTTAAAAAGGGGGCATAAAAAGATTAAGTAGAAGATCAAAATGAAAAATACAAGTAAAATCATAATAGGATGAATAATAAAATGTTGCAGAAAAAGAAATGGAATAAGACAATATGTCAGAAAAGATAAGTACAAGAAAAAGTAAAGATTAAGTACATCAAGAATGCGTCTAACTGAATGATTGGCATTCTCACCATTCATTAAGCAGATCATAAGGCATATTGGCTGTGAATGTCTCAACAAATGACTGGCCTGAGTCTGTCAATTGATGAACAATTCCAAGGAGTTGATGAAAACAAAGAAAATGTAATCGAAGAATGGTAGAACTAGAAGGCAAAGAAGAAGAGGAAAAAAACTACTTCAATTAGAGAGCGGAAACCATGCTAAATCCTTAAAATGCACTAAGTGACCCCCTGACTTTGTTTTTGATCTGGCATGACCCATATTCGAACATGGCCTAGATTTTGTCTAGATACAACTTTTGAGTAAGTTTGTTGAAGATCGAATGAAAACTATATGAATTAGAGAGCGGACACGAAGAGTGTGACGGACACACCATGCTAAATCCTTAAAATGCACTAAGTGAACCCGTNTTCTTTGTTATTTGTTCATTGTTTGTTGATTAAGACTATTGATAATTAATTTGCCTAGTGGATCCTTTGCAGCGTCGGTATAAAGGAAGCTCCCGGCAGTGTTTCAGTAAACATGTGTGCATTCAAATTTGAATGCGATCGTAGTTTCGTAATATATGCAAATAATTTTCATTCGACCAATCAAATAAAAGATTGCTGTTTACAATGATGTAAGCCGCTTAGTTATACAACAAAAAATAAAGAAACAACAAAGCCCTAAAGTTAGACGTAAATGGTTCAAAAAGTATAAAAAATACATAATAGCGGCATATATCGTAAAAAAAGTCAATTTCTGCTGGTTAAAATGGTGTATAAAGTGTTAATATTGAGTAGAAATTGACGTTCGCATCGTGATTCGAAAGTGCGGGGTCATCAAGGCCACGCGCGGTTGAGAAATTTTTCCATACGACGCCATCTTGGAAAATTCCAATTGTTTACTCTCTGTAGTTGAATCGATAAATATATCGATTAAATGGTTCAAAACAGGTAACTTATGCTTGCAAACAAATAAAATTATGTGTTTTGTTTGATTTAAATAAGAATTCCAGGTATTTAATGTAAATAAAGCATTGTATTGTTGTGTTTATTTAACGATGATGTATGTCATCGTCACAGTTTGTGACCCGTTTTTGTGTACATTTTGTAAACGTCAGTTACCCGGAAAAATCGTTTAAAAACAAAAAGTTCATGTTTCCAAAAGATTATTAATGTTATTTATTGGATGAATGAGTATGTTTTATGTATCACAGTATTACTATTACTCTGTTAATCCTCTTAGAAATCGTATATACCCTAGTCCCTTACTCCCTAAGCTAACTTTACCTTGCACAAATCAATGTATCATTGTATGGCCTTTGAATCGACAAATCATATTGTAATGGTATTTACTGTTATAATATTATTATATTTTGAAGAGCACTATGTTAAATTAAATAAAATACATCTACATTTAGTGATTTACAATCTAGAGCTGTATTTTTTATA
Organism: Dreissena rostriformis; assembly: GCA_007657795.1. Taxonomy (NCBI): domain Eukaryota; kingdom Metazoa; phylum Mollusca; class Bivalvia; order Myida; family Dreissenidae; genus Dreissena; species Dreissena rostriformis. The sequence continues at coordinate 10,514 of VMBQ01006025.1, read as the reverse complement.
CCGATAATGTTGAGTTGTAAATACAATAAAAATACAACACAATTTAATATATATTTATTTTTCATTTTAGAAACCAACAATGCAGTTTGACAGAGACAGACACCCTGGTCCGTTTTGTCAAGAATCCAACGTTGAGATTTCGTGGCTGTGCAACGCTGAAAAGTGTCCTGCGGAACTGCCAAATGTAGACATTAAAAATGGACTGGTTTTGGAGCTTGTGCATTTTTCATCACACCAAAAGTTGATAAGCAGCAAAGTGGTGCACTGGTTGAAATTACTTGTACCCAGACAGGCTCAGATATATAGCAGTAAAACTCTGTAATCAAAAATCAGTAGGACTGTTGAATGTGAAAAAAAAATGAAGAAAAAGAAGAAGCATTCTATCTTTAAATCTCTTGAAGAATTTCAAAGCGCTCCATTCTTCGAGAACCTATACAAAGCTGTACCGAAGGATTCATTAGTACCAACGGACCAACTATGCAACCAAGCAGATATTTCAGATGCAGCTAAAAAATGTGTGGTTGGCAACCAGTCGCCGAATAAAAATAACATTAACACTCAAAGTGAAATAACCATCCCCTTGGAAAAGAACACCCACCCTGAATCACCAGCCCCTCAGCCTTGTTCACATAGAAGAAGTACATGTAGTACATCTAAGTGTTTGAATCATTTAAAGTTTGAAGTCTTGAAACACCAAAAACAGTTGAAATCATTAACAAAATTGATTGATAGTGAAAAATTGAAACTGGAGCGAATTCAGAATGTTAGAGGCCATTTTTCAGTTAGAAACGTTACAAAGCGAGATGAAAATGCAAAAAGAACACGTCAAGGTTTGTGTGGTGCCAATGCCAAAATATACCAGTTGCAAAAAGACAATGAACAATTGGTGAGTCGTCAAGAGGAGCTGAATGCAGCATTAACAAAGGCAAATGCTGCAATTAAATCATTGAAGCAAAAAGCTCAATCTTCTGAACAGGAATCAAGGAAAAAGCTAAATGCCCAGAAACTCAACAGCTACTATCGCTCAACAATCAAGAAGTTGCGTGAAAGATGAATCACCAACATGAACCAATGCTAGAAGACCTGAAACATGAACTGAAGAAAAAGGATTACCTCGTTACAGAAAATGAACTGTTACACGAACAAATTTATGATAACAAGCTTATAACAAAAAATGAAGATGGAACATTCCGAAATGAATTGCGATTGTGCATTATGGAATTCTTCGGGTTAGAAATTGGAGTCGAGAAAATTTCCATGGCCATTGACACAGTATCAAAACACTTGTTTAACTGTGCGNAATACAGTTTTATTCATGTTTGTGCGTTTGTTATGTACGTGTGTCTTGTATAGTTCATTTTTATTTGTGTCTCTCTGTTTTCAATTAGTTATTCAATAAAGGACCGTATTGTATAATACCGCTTCTCTCTTGCTGGCGCTGCACTTTATGTGTATTTAATAATTATCAAGCCTTTTTGAGAATTCAATTATTCCTCTGTATAAAAGATGTCGGCATGCTGTAAAACTCCACTCAGCGGTTCTCCCCACGGCTACTGGCGATAAACACTGGCATCACAAGTAAATTCGTCCATATCTGGAAGGTTTCGTTTTTGTTAAAGTATTATATTATAAAAAGTAGTAGCATTTTCTTTAATATTTNCCTATTTTTGCAATGTACTTTCGATTTCACATCGCAAAATTTTATTACCGAATATACTGAAAATATTTACTTTTTGCAAGTAATGTAATATACCAGTCGTGATATTTTTATCAATATAAACTTATAATTGTAAAAAAAAATCGGTATTTTAGAACTTTTCTTTTTTCGTAATTTGTGGTTTACGGTCCCTTTAACAAGAGCAATGCAGAGCAGGTGCCAACGCTCGGCTGTGGGTGCAGTTTTTAATAAACAAGAGCACCGTCAAGTGGATGCCAACGCTCGGCTGTGGGTGCTTGGATTTATTTTTATTACCTTTGACCTTGAAGGTCATCATTGACCTCGACCTTTTTACCACTCAAAATGTGCAGGTCGATGAGATACACATTAAAAACCAAAAAAAATAATAAAAAAATTGACCTTTGACCTTGAAGGATGACTTGACCTTGACCTTTCACAACTCAAAATGTGCAGCTCCATGAGATACACATGCATGCCAAATATCAAGTTGCTATCTTCAATAATGCAAAAGTTATGGCCAATGTTAGTTTGCGGACAACGACGACTACGACGACGAGGACGCGGCAGACGAGAGGGCTATGACAATACCTCTGGTTTTCTTCGAAAACAGCCGAGCTAAAAATAAATTAAAAAAAATACCTTTGACCTTGAAGGATGACCTTAATCTTTCACCACTCAAAATGTGCAGCTCCATGAGATACACATGCATGCCGAATATCAAGTTGCTATCTTCAATATTGCAAAAGTTATGGCGAATGTTAAAGTTTTCGGACGCCCAAACGACGCGGACGGCGGACGAGCTGGCTATGACAATACCTCTTCGCAAACAGCCGAGCTAAAAATCAAAGCAGTTTTGGCCGATTTACAGAGTGACTGTGAACAGCAAATGCTCCAAACTCTTTGCTTGATATATGTGACCATCACTGGACTTTACTGGTGGCTCATCACCTCAGGCAAAGTCCCATACCTGAAACTGACTCCTCTGATAAAACAATTGGAGTCCTTCCTTCAAACGTGCACTACTCAAACAGATCTACTTGTTCGCCAAGAAATAAATTGGTTAAAAGCCTAAGAAGTTGAAGTTCCTCACATAGAAAAGTACATGCAAATGGTGTGTGACTTTGAAGAAAATGACTTCCTCCTCACTATGGTGAAGACAATGTGTGGGGCTATGCTGAGGACTGCAAAAGCAGCTGAAAGACTTTCTCTTAGGTGGCCAGTTCAGTGAATGTCCAGCACAAGAAGACCTGCAGCAAACTGCCTTTGCCCATGTGACCAATCTTGGATGCGAGCACCACTTAGGCGACCTTGACAGCTCAAAAAGACGGCGTCCAAATGCTTCTTTTCACCACCACACGTCAGTCCAACTACTGAAACCAAACAGGCAACAATTGTTTAAGTGGCTGGGTAACATGGATTCAAATGAACAGGACCAACTACTGAAAACTGCACGTGGTGGTGGTAGATTAATGAGAAAAAGGCACAGAGAAGAAGATGTTGTTGACAAAGACATTTTCAATCAAATGCATGAAGCACAAGGTAACAAAAAATCAAAAACAACAGAAATAGAATAAGATGAAGAAGAAGACTATGCAATCAATATTCCATTAGAAAAAGCACTTCCAAGTCCTAATGAACAATTCATTCCAAATGAGTATGTGATTGTGGCTTATCAGGACTGCTGGTATCCTGGCATGGTGACAAAGTGTCTGTCAACCAACAAAGCAACTGTTTATTTCATGGTGCCCTGCAGAAAGCCAGAAAACTTCACGTGGCCAAGATCTTGAATAAAGTTGGTAAAAATATTTGTATTTTTTGCAGATTTTTTCATGTAGTATTTAGCAATTATCTTGGTAATGAGTGGAGATACTGCATTGATGGTTGCTGCAATGGATAGATCATGAAAAAAAACATAAGACTACCAAATATTATGACATTTGAATTAGAAATAAAAAAGTTACAGCAATGTAACTAAAATATTTCTTCGAAAAGGTTGCGCGAAACATGATCGTAAATGGACTATATTATTGGGGGAGAATTCATAAAAGCGACGCAAAGTTTAAAACTTTAAAGGCTCATAACTTTGGTTCTACTTGAGATATTTCAAAAACTCAAAAATATGATTTAATTGTCTTTTAAAACTCTTTCAGAAAAAAATAAAAAAGAACAAGATAACTGAAATTTTTAAAAATATGTCTGAGGTTGCTACAATTACTTCGAAACAAAACTTCAACATTTTCACATTGAACACGTGATCAAACGAGGAAAACTTTTAAAGTGTTGGACAAACAACAATTGTGAAAGTTCAAATGTTGTCTTAAAAAATGCAACACAGTGGCGACAACAAGATTTACCATGATTTATTAATACGCTGAACAACCTTGTCAAAGGTGAACAGGAGGAACGAGTATGAGCCATACGCGACACAGGAAATTACAGATTGGCAGAAAAATACCAGCACCACAAGACTGACATCAGCTTCTGGGCAACAATGACAGAAGAAGCCCGAAAAAAAGTGAACACGAAGATATCTGAATGATTATGGGAAAAACATTAACACAATAGTATCAGCTGATAAAACAAGGACATACTGAGCCTTGAAAATGAGGGAGGAAAAACGCACTCATGAGATAACCCTTTGCATCAGTCTTGGACGTAACCCACTCGACCGACCACAGAGTCGATTGATTTTTGCGTCGGTCAAGTGAAAATTCCAAGCCGGTAGCCCGATCGGTCGAGTGCTTTTTTCGTGTCCCAGGGCTTTTCATCCTTATATAACAGAGGCCGATATTCGGCTCCTTCCCAATTCTGAAAAACGATATTTTTTCCCAATTCGGGCTGAAAAAATTCCCAAATTGTAAAAAAAAACTTATTGGGCATCTCCCACATTGAAAGCAATGAGCTCTAATATGATTAAGAATGCACCACAATGTTCTTTTAATACTTCTGGACAATGAAAAAGACCCTGTTTCAAAAACTTTTAAAAACACGGTCTTCCCAAAATGAGCAGTAATCGCGCATGAAATTCCCAATTTGAAAGGCTAGGGCCTTTTCCCAATTTCCGGATGAAAAGCACTGACCGTGAAATCATAGAAAAATTTCGGTGTATTTACAGCAAAGTCATTTTTATATTAAATTTGTTCTTTCAATCTTCAAAGAACATGAAATACTTATTGCTTAAGACATGGCCCGTACTATGGTCATTAAATGACGCAATAACGTAAATGTATGCCGTGTAATTACAGCAACTTAAATATTTTATTAAATTTATTTATTCAAAATTGAAGGAACACGAAATTAATATTATTTCACACATGGTCCGTATGGTCCGCAAATCTGGGCCGTATGGTCCGCAAATCTGGGCCGTATGGTCCGCAAATCTGGGCCTTATAGTCCATGGTCCGTATGGTCCCTAATTCTGTAAAACCATCTATGACAGAAAATTGCATATTCACAATTATGTACATAAATACCCTGTAGGCTTTAACAACACAATACTTATTACAACGTGCATCCCTACCAGGCCTTGAAACTTGAACGAGTCGTGTACACTCCTGACTAGCAGCCAGAACGGCCAAAGGTACTCGAACCGGAACTCGAGAATGAAGTCCGCCATCAGGACCAGCGCCCATACCATGAGAAACTTCATGTACAGGAACGTACTGAAATAGGAATCATGGGAACAATGTTTACTCAAGCGGTTGTTAGAATTCAAAATTATAAGGCCAGTATAATTGTCTGATGGCCCAGTATAATACCGGTACTTCTGATTTACTTGCGTGCCATGTACTATTTTGAAGCATTGACTTTTTTCCCTCGCAAAAAACATTTTGCCTATGCAATCATATGTTAAGGGATATGAAGTACAGCGTTACTTTTTGTTGTAACACTACAACAAGAGGTTGTCAATTAAATCGAAATTAAAGAAGCTGTTCTATTAACAGTTAAAGAGAATGTGAGGAATTTGTCACTTGATACGGGTATGACTAAAAGTTATAATTTAATTTTGCCCCAAGAATTTCAAATCTGTACAATTATTGTACAAATGTTACTATTATCATCATATGTATCTGGTGGTTACTTTCTGGTATAAACAGTCGTCGAAATTTGCACTAGTCTGACAGCAAAAAAACTAGTATTTTTTCTTTCGGGCTTGTAGGAAATCCAATATTACAAGCCCGACGTGTGTGTAAAATTCAGAAAACAGAAAACGAGTTCCACTATCATTTTCAATAATTGCAAACAAAGTTTTGAGCCGCTTATGTCTTAACACATTGCGCACACGTGCTGCGCAATCAGCCAATTATTGGATTACTGCGCATAAAGCGCATTGATTGTGGTTCCCGGATAACTATTATGTAAAATAAATGTTTTGCGTTGCCTTCGAGACACAGAAAGTAATGGCCGAACAGTTGTCATTAAAGTACGTTGCTGGGGCAAAACCAGGGAAAAGAGCGCCTACGGAAGTTGCTGGCAGGGTTGCCACGAATAAACGAATCTGAGGTAACTGTGATTGACGCATTTGTCAACTGGCTTTTTTTAGAATAACCAGGCACTTAATTGCTTATATATTTTCTGGTGGTTCAGGTTTGCTCTCTCTTTCACATGGGTATATGGGATACATTTCTGCTAATTTTTTCCATAATTTAAGGAAAATATATTTATAATTGTGATAAGATTGAAATCCGTGTGTGAAATTAATTTCTTATTATTTTAGGATCTGAAAGAGGCTGGCTCAGATGACGAGGAAGCTGACTTGGACGAGGATGAAATTAATAAGAGAGTTGTCTTGTATTCTAAAGATTGAATAAATGAATGCTTCTTTGGATGTTTTATGTTACATGTATGTTTATCTGCATTTTTAACAAAAATGTTTGGGCTATTAAAATCGGACTCGGGCTAGTAAAATCTAACTCTATCTCTCGGTTAATGTGCTGGGCCCCTCTGGGACATTGTCGCACAATTGTGAACTATGTACACGTGTGAAGGGAAGAACAACGGTTAAAAGCAGGATAAAAACATTTTGCTCCAGAGTTATATGCACAGCTCCTCCATCCTAGTCTTGAAGACATCTATGGACGGGGAAATGACCACCTGTTCTGGGAGACCATTCCAGAGGCGTATTCCAGTTAGAAAAAAGGAAAACTGGTAGGCATTGACGGTGGTAAATGGCACTATGAAGCGGTTTGCATGGCCTCTGGTGTGCACTCCTGCTGGTATGAGTACACTTCTGGAATCGATGTCCACCAGGTTGTTTACGATCCTGTACATCATGACCACTTTTGCCGTTTGGCATTCAAGCATTGGCCAACCAAGCTTGTTCATAATTGCAGTAACACTGCTGGTGTATCGGTAGTCGCCTGTGCAGAAGCGGGCATTTCTTCGTTGGACAGACTCCAATTTGTTGATGTTGGATCGGGTTTTGGGATCCCAAACGGATGCCGCATACTCAAGCTGGGGTCTTACAAGAGATGTGTATGCCTTTGCCTTGATGTCTGTAGGGCAGGTTGCCAGATTTCTACGAAGGAAGGCTGATGTTGAGTTTGCCTTTTTAGCGGTGATGTCTATATGGCTGTTCCACGTAAGTTTACTGTCTATGGTCACACCAAGGTATTTTGCTTTATCTGTCTGTTTAAGTGTTTGGCCATGGATGTTGTATGAGCCAGGTGTGATGTTCCGCTTGTTGGTAATACGGATCATTTCGCACTTGTCCGGATTAAAGTCCATTAACCACTCCCGCTCCCATACTTGTAACTGGTCGAGGTCATCTTGAAGTGCCTTGGTGTCATCTGCCGATCTTATGGTCCTGTATAGTAGACAGTCATCGGCGAAGAGGCGTACAGTTGATGAGACTCTACCTGGGAGGTCATTTATGTAGACCAAGAACAGGAGAGGCCCGAGGACGGTACCCTGAGGGACTCCAGATGTAACAGGGGCTGGTGCAGATACCTTTCCGTCAAGTACAACTTGCTGCTGTCTATCCGAGAGGAAGCTGTTAATCCACCCCAGAGTCTTGCCGCGCACACCATAGTGGTGCAGCTTTGTTGAAAGACGTCGGTGGGGCACCTTGTCGAATGCTTTAGAAAAATCANTGCATATGTGTGTTTGACCGCAAACATTTTAATTTCAAACAACATTTTCCATAACATGTAAGACAGGGATAATTTGACTGACGAAACAAAGGCATTTGTTTCCCACGTTTCTTAACAACACGATAGTTTTGGAAGGGTCTAAAATAATTATGGAATCAAGAACAAACTTTGCCCTTCGCGGGAATCGAACCCGGGACATCTAGGTTTAAACGACTATGATCTCCTCTATACAACGAAAACTGTTCAAATCATTGCTCGTGTTAAAGACCGCTATCTTTATATATATATATATATATCCAATTGCTTTCTCTGAAACACGCATTGTGAATATGCTAAACAAAAAACTGGAAAGAAAAAGAAATGTTCAGCAAGATTCGAGCCTTACTCGTTTAGAGGTAAACAACTGTTTTATGCTTTTAAGAATGAAAGAAATTGTAAAAGTACATCCATATAGATCCACAAACTAAAAGATATATTGCAGTATTTTACAATATACAATATCGCTTGTTGTATAAAACTTGTATTTTCTTTTTGTCAATATTAATATTTTTATACAATAGTGCAATTTTAATGTATTCGGGCAAAGTGTGAAGTTTGTCATGCAGTTAACCTTAACGTACCAAAGAATCCTAGTCCAATCATGATTTCATGTTCACGTGCCAAGTTAGAGTCCATATCGCATAGGCAATATGTCAATTATGTACCCGGATGATGTTTCTGGAGTATCATTATTCATGGATACGTTAAATTGTTCCAACATACCATATAGGAATAATTAAAATTAAGAAACATTGTCGAGAGAAAGATTTTTTATTAACGACAAGTTACACATTTTCTAAAGAAGACTTGATTATATGGACGAAATACATTTATTATATTATATTAAGATGAAAAGATAAAAGCCGCGATCACGTGATTGAAACATACCATGCACTGTTAACCTTCACCGCACGTGACCGTACTTGCCTTGTAGTTGTCTTCAGGGTCATGTTCACAGTCATGAGCAATGTACTTCCAGCATTTCAAGGCATTTCCTGGAAAGTAACAGCTTAGCACTCATTTTCATGGACAATGTTAGGTAAGTGTTAACACATGCAAACTACAAACAAACTCTTTCGAAACAAACATAGAGCATCTGTTAACAAAAATTTAAGGAAATAATATAAACAATCTAAATACATGCATGAATTTTTTTATATAACATGTTGTTTCCATAAAGAGAAAACTTACCGCAGAGTCAACTATCCAATGCAACGAGTACTAGCATCAGTTTGAAGAAAGTATATATAGAGTTTTTCATCCTCTAAAAGTCCTTAAAGTAAATTCTGTAAAAATAGCACATTTTTACATCTTTTAGCTCGATACAAACACATATTTAAGTCTTGTACCAGGAGGTTCATCATATAACCATTTTACAGTAATAAGAAAACGTTTGTAGTTTTTTTTGATTTTGCATATCTCATTTAGCTCTATGCCAGAGATCCATCTTAATGCACCGTGTTCATACGTTGACTCTGACGATTATTTTAGTATTGTTGGTGACTAAAAGTATCCAGAGAACCATCTACGCACACACTATTCACAAACGCAATGTATATTTATTCAATTAAACCACTTTTGTACGAACGAAAATTGCTTCGTATCTTAATGACTGAGCCACAAATCGCGTCAACCAGTTTAATCAGATATTGTCACATATCGACTGCCACATGAAGCTATATTTCTGGCGTTATGTTTCTGAAATAATGCCAGCTTCGTTGCTATCTGTCAATTCGCATTGGCAGGCATTTTCCAATATTCTCAGTCGTATTGCATGTGATTTAAACGCTTTGAGGACAGTGGGCGCCCTTACGTTAAGCAAATGAATTCCGCAGAGGGAATGAGTTCGTATAATCATGCGCCAAGATTTAAGCACTAAATGAATGAGCTCTGAATGTTCCCACTAATGTCCTAGCAAAAATAGGAAACTGTGCAAGAGTGTCTTACTTACAAAGACAATAACATCAGGCTGAGTAAGTTAAAATATGTTGAAGTATTATATAAGCGCAAATTTACAAATCNGCCCATACGTTTAGCAAATGAATTCCGCAGAGGAAATGAGTTCGCATAATCATGTGCCAAGATTTAAACACTAAATGAATGAGCACTGAACGTCCTTACTAATGTCCTAGCAAATATTTGGAAACTCTGCAAGACAGGTCTTACTTACAAAGACAATAACATCAGCCTGAGTAAGTTAAAATATGTTGAAGTATTATATAAGCGCACATTTACAAATCGTGGAATTTGGGAATGTCACATAATCGACCAGTATCATAGAAATTAAAGACAGATTAAATAAAGATGGTATATTTTCAAACGCACTCCAAGCCCTGCTCATCATACGTTGTTGTCTTTTAGTATTTCACTTAGTTTACTGTAAATACAATTAGCTTTTCTAATGATTGTAAGAAGGTATTCATAAATATTGAAATACGATAATCGGAAATATTGTTTCATGAAAAACATACATGAGAATTAAGTGTGCCAACTATTAAATTCTGAAAAAAATGCCACTGTTAATATGTGTACTATGTATATGAATTATGCGTGTGTAGGTAGGGGAGTTGGATGTTAACATACCTTAAAACAGTGTACTAGATCACCAAAAAATGAGGGCAGGCTCGTCAACTGCTTACAAAGTATGTGCCCTTGTTTCATAAATTGATATGGCGAAAAAACGGCCGTTTAGATCAATAATCAAT
>VMBQ01006024.1:0-59673 GCA_007657795.1 Dreissena rostriformis | reverse complement strand
CAGCAGATGCTATTCCGGATAATTTTATGGAAGTTATTGATAAGTTATTCAAAATTTATTGATTCAATTCACCGTCTCTGGTAATAGAGATCCTTTTTACCTTCTAATGATTTGGGCGTTATAAATCAAATAATTATATATATATAGTTTTTAAATTTGAAAATAAACCTCATTCAAATCCATTATTGTGTTTATGTTCTGTATTATGGGTTAAATACATGTATGCTTTTAACTCTCAGCTTTGTGTGCAACCATACCATAAAATTATCCGGAATAGCATCTGCTGGTATTGTGACGTAGGGTTTGTTTACATGACCGATTACATAGTCTTCAACGTTGATCGCAGTTTTTGGTCGCTCATTTTTTGCTCTAGAAGAAAACATACATGAGAAGGGTGATAAAACAAAACAAAAATTAGGCAGATTACGTGAGAAACTGTGTAACTAATAAGAATTTTGTTGTTGAATAACTTATATTAGGACATATAATACATATAATGATTTGCGCGTTATAAATCAAATAATTTAACATCTTCCAGGCAAACCTATATGTGTATATGTGTATTCTATATAGTGACTGGACATTTTGAGAATTTAATCATATAATCGTTTATATATGGCATTGGGAACTCTTCGTTAATGTTTAGTAAGAAATAATCTACTTTTGATAGAGGACCCGTATAAAACGACTGTTTACATAACAACCCTTCGGTAACTTTGTCAAGTGTCATTTTTTACTCAAAGTTAATAATTGATTTCAAGCCGGACGCGGATAAATCAAATCAATAAGCACTAGCCTTAAAAATTGTCAACCCTAAAAGCAGAAAATAAAATAACAAAAACAACGACAACATGTCATCAATGCTAAAATGTTGTATTTACATACTTTTTATGTTGATACGACTATGTCATAAAAATAAACATGCAGCACTTGACTAGAATAACATTCAAATTAAGAATTGATCTGACTACTAGTGGGTTTATATAAATCATTTGAAATAATAACACGCGGTTGCATAGCCCATACGAGTTGCAGCGGGCCCCTATTTGCAGCATGTTCGAATGTGGGGGAAGATTACTCCGAATTCTTGAACAAACCGCCGTGGACAAACATAAAAGCGGATCTATCTAGTTTATACATACAAGCGGATACTCACTTTGCTTTATGTTTCGTCTGTTTCCATCGACGAAAGAACAGCAACAGCAACATTGCGATGACCGCAATTGCGATACCCGCTACGATGAGTCCTATAACCATGCCCAAATTGGTCTTTGATCCTTCTGTAGTCGCTTGTACGGTAGTGGTAGTGGTGGGTGTAGACACGGTTGTTGTGCTCGTACAAAGGGCTCTCAGCTCCGCTAGTCGTTCTATTGTAGTATTACATCTCCGCCATGGTGTATTTTCACAGTCATTTCCAGTTTGGAAAAAGACTTGATTCTTGTCAACGCAGTTATTCTCTGGATCAAACGCGGTCCCGGGGTTACACGATTTTTTGTTCATCGCAAAAGACTGCGAGCACTGATAATACGATGTACAATCACACGGGTCTATTCGGAATTGATTGAGTTCCGTTGCATTTGCGCATCGAACGAATGCAAAGTCTTTCTCACAAATTCCTTTAAAATTACATAAAGATACTCAGGATTATAAGCAGCACGTATGCACATAAATATTACATTAATGAAGACATATACTTGTACTTATACTTATCCAATAATTATGTATCATTTTGCACTCACATCAATACTACGTTTACATAGTGACCAGTGAATAACATAATAAGTACACAGTGTAGTATAACTGTAGAGTAATTATTTGCTATGATAAAAAATACGGTTTTAAGATGTTTAGAATGTGGAGTATCAAAATTAAACGTGCCTAGTACGCTCACCTTTGTTCACGTTGAACAACAGTTGTCGGAGATTTGACCTGTATACTTAGTTGTTGATTTCAATTTTTATATGAAAAGTTTTTTCCTACATATGATCAGTCAAAGAAAGACTTCGGTTTCATTAGTTTAAAACTGAGGCATTTGTAATTGTTTATAAAGTTTTATTATACTATTTTACTTTGCTACCTAGTTTTGACCACACTTGACCCAAATTCAAACTTGACCTAGACAGTACCATTATAAACATTCCATCAAAGTTTCATCAACATTGAATGAATAGTGTGGCGCCTAGAGAGAAAGCTATGTTTTTATAACTTGACCTGGTAACCTATATTTGGCCTAAATTGATCATATGTCCAACTTGGCCTAAATATTGTCAAGACAAATATTAATACCACGTTTCATCAATATTTAATCATAGATGAAGCTTTCAAAGTGGTAAAACATTTTTTCTTAGATTTGACGTAGTAACCTAGCTTGAAACCCAACTCGACCCAAATACTAACTTGGTCTAGACAATGTCAAGATAATACTCGGACAAACATTTCATCGTGACTGACCTCTTGAGATAAACGCTATAACCACGCTCCACACGATACACGACGCTGGATATAGACTGACAACAATAGCTCACATTGAACACTTCGTACTCGTATAAGCTAAATAATAAAAAGTTACCATTGAAAAAACGATCCAATGACGCCATTCTTTTTTCCTACGCACTCCTTCAATACTCAGTATTATATTCACGCATATGACCTGAAGATAAATGTACATATATATAGTGTTGCGGTCATGAACTATTTAGCGGAGTGTCGACCAGTGTTTTTTTTCTGTTTGCATATTTAACTGGGCACACTTAGAGAAGATACAAATCATTGAATTATTTGAATCCTCTTGACATGGATTTTGAGAAACAAAGGTCAATGGTGCATGTACTGATCGTTTTGGAATAATCTGAATCTATTTTCTTGGTACGTATGTCACATAGCCATACAAAAGAGGAAATACAAAGAGCCTTATCGGCATCGACCACCCATTACCACTTACCACTTCAATGCTAGTATATATAACGTTTACGTAATAAAAAATATTAAGTATGTGACTTCAATGGTTTTATTATATTATAGTACAGACAGGAGTTGGTTTGGTGAGTAGCTATACAGAATAAAGCGCTTTAGAGCAGGACGCAGTACAAACACAACCTCCTCGAAGGCAAGCGTTAAGTAGTCGCATCGTCCGTCCTTCCTTGTCGTTCGTCCTTCCTTCAGTCTGTTAGCCTGTCCCGTTTCATGTGAGGAGCATAATGCATGAAGTATTTGAAAGAATGCACAGATTGATAAAAGAGTTTAAGGGAAAGAACAGATTATTAGAACAAAAACTGTCTATTCAGGATTTATAGAATGATTGGTCATTTTTTTCCTGCGGAGAATAACTCTCTTAGTTTTTAAGCTATTTAAATGAAACTTTGCACGTTAATAAATGAAATTAAGGTGCAGTGCAGAGTAACAGGGCGAACAAACCTTATCAGTATGTTTGGAGCTATAGCCCTTTGATTATAATGTGTATACTCTGTTTCTTGTGAGCAGCATAACTCTACAACTAAGAAAAATATTCAAATGAACCTACAATGCTTTAAGAGTCAATGCTGAGTACAAGGACCAGAACTCTCTCTTCTATATTTCCAGTTTTTTTTTTTCCTTTTTATGTAGGATGTGCTATATGTGTAGTATAAATGATATATCTTCCACAAAGACAATAAGCGTAGAATAATGTTATATTTGTAACAATTATTAAATTTCGTGTTAACATTATATGATCACTTTGTATTAACCCCATCCATGTGACATTCTCACTAAAACATGTTGTATGTCATTACTTTTTTAAATTGATCTTTCCTCAAAATGATGTATGTTTTGTATATAATTTTCACGCATGCTGTTATTGCATATGTATGTTAATGGCGATGAGCTGTATGCTTAAGCTAAAATAAAATATTCTGTTCTGTTCTGTTCTGTTCTATGTACCAAGTATACATTCATAAGTAGTAAAGGGATTACAAAATACGCATATATTGATTGAGGATATTAAGAGGAAATGAAGGGTACACGAACTATAACTGTATATGTAGTATTTTCGGAGCCGGTGCCCTATGCTTTGTGCAAAACATAGCTGTATACTACATGTTTGTGTTTTGTGTTTGTGTTACAAAAACAAGGTAATACTATTTTGAAAATAAACATTAATATTATTCTTAAAATAAACCAATAATATTTTTAGATGTACTTTCCTTACTTCATACATGCATTTGAATACTTTATTTCTGGTAAGAACCTCTGAAGCAAAAAGAAGTAACGAAGTGTGTTATTATACTGTATTTTATACATTTTTTTACATAATGGAACGTTATAGCACAGTTCAGCTTGTAAAATTGAAATACACAGATATTAAAATGTATTAAAATGTACCGTAAATTTAAAATAAATGGAGTTAAATAAATAATAGTGGATTTATAATAGTTACAAAAAGTATTCCCATTTGAAGTGTCAACATTAAATGTGATGAATACCTTTAAGGTTATTGTTATTTAAAACAGTCCTGCATAATAATCGCAAATTAATGTAAATTTTTAATATCATAAATTATTGATGCTGCGAAGTTATTATCCCCACCGAATTTTTTCGGAAGGGATATAAATTATACTAAACTGCGCAATTGTAAAACTTTGTGTAGATCATAGAATCACTTTATTGTAAATTGTGTTGTTTGCTAAAATATTTAAGACCACGATCGTTTGATTAACGTTTATAATTGTCTGAAGTCCAAACGTTTGATAAAGTTTATAATTTTCTGAAGTCCAAACTTTTTTCTTTCCTTTTGTATCACAACATGGCATTTGCGTATGTGTATTTGTGCGTGGACTGTATGATTGTGTCCATATAATGGATTTTATTTACCTCTATTATATTTGAATTGTTAAAAGCACTCTACTATATACTAACAAATAAGCATGCCAACTAACGATACAATATTTAATGTATGGAGGTGAATAAACGCTATAAAATGCAAAACAAAATTGTTTAGCAACAAATATCCTCTATCTTGTCCACATGTTGTAAGATGACAACAAATGGTTTTACAATCAAAATCTATGATCCGCCTGGGCTCACGCGTTTTACTGAGTTTATCTGCATGTTAAAAAGCACAAATTGGGTTGAACTTCAATATGTTCTTTCATTACCTTTCTATGTTATTTTATAGAAGACGCCATACACCACTTGTTTTAAGAGTTTGATTTGAATTTTACCAGATAAATTGCAATTTATTGTCGTTTTAAGTTGTTCAGTATACACTTATTATTCGTCACTGAATTTCATTTCAAGGGTTGCATGAATAGAGTCACAATAGTTTAATATAGGAAATTGAAGCTCAAAAAACATGAGGAGGAAATAAAAAACCGCGACTTGTTTTCAAGGCAGGTTACCGATTGCCTATATAATACAGGGCAAAACCTCAAAAAACACATTAAAAAATGAATAAAGCTGTGATCGTCGCCTAACACCGGTAAATGCAAATAATGTTCTTTAATCGCGTAAAATGTCGCCGGGTCAATGGATAAATTATTAATACAAAACATAGTATCATCATATTACTGAAAATTAAATAAGTTAAAGGTTTTCTACTCACATTCATAAAACACAAGCAATCATAACATATCCTATGTTTCCATCACTGTGTTCTCTCTTATACTTCATATCGTCTGCTCATTTTATTTCTAACTAGTCGTTGACATCCTATCAAAATCTTATCAACAAGGCGTTGTATCTTACGCCTGACTGCTTCACTGATTTTATACAAAATGCGAAATACCTAGCTCAACCAGTGTGGTGCACACCGGATATTCTACGCTCATAAGCTATCAACAAAGTTATCAAAACAGTTATGGAAATTTAAAAATTATAATAACAATTAAATTTAGTCCCGAATACAGGATGTAAATATTATGACACATCACTCTCTGTATAACTTGGTTGGATTATTGTATGTAGTATGTTGTATATGCAAGTGATTTACGGCAGTATTGCGCAATGCGGGTACTGTACAGTAGACCCGGGTACGGAAAATACGCTTAAAGACACCACATACTCTGGGGTACTTTCTAGCATAGTGTCCGTATCCCGGGTACTTCGTAGTACATGTATACTCAAGTGTACCCGTGGTACTTTTAAGTAGTACCTGAGCTAAAAATGACCAATCGAGCGTAACTAAAGTTTATTTCAAAGCTAAGGTACGCCATGGGCCCGTATTGGCGATACATCGGCGGTATTGGAAAGAGGGCTTCAGCACGAAGGCCTGTAAGGGCCCATGGCTCACCATATCTGTGTTGTAACCAATTTATTGCACACCTTTAACGCGTAACCGCTGCATATTTCAACACAATTTATTTAAGTATGTTCACTGAATGTTTATATACATTATTTCTATTTAAAAAGTAGGCTAACATGACGGTAATTAATGTGACATAATCTGTGCATGTAGCTTTGTTGTATATCGATAAACAAATGTGTAGGGATTAAAGAAGTTGAATCGCGTGTTTGTTACATATCATTAACACAAGTGTTGTGTAATTAACAGTTCATGGAGAATAGATATATATTTAAGCTTCATATTCATAAATTGTGCATTTTCATAAAAAGACAACATTTATTGCACGTGTCCTATTGTCAGGAACAACACTGTAATACACTCCACATTACAATACGAACACAAAGCACCAATAATTAAAAACGGTTGTCGCCACCTTGGAACGGTCAATGCAAAACATTTGGTGTTCAATCCGGTTAATGTGAACCCAAACCGTACACTTGGTCCATATTTGTTCACAATAATAAACAATCATAAATAACGTTTAATCTTAAATTAAAAAGCAATATATACTCTCACTGGGATCAGTTTCTTGTAAAAGTAATCAATACATGAAATAAGTGAATACTATTAATTATAATATAATTATAATAATAATAATAATAATAATAATAATAATAATAATATTTATAATATAACTATGAAACATTTAATGACTTGTTGTCATGTTTATTTGAATTAGTGCGTTTTCTCACTAAAAAATACAATAATTTATGCGGGTATAAAGTTTCAGTACTTCCCTTTCTTATTAAGATGTATGTAGTATATCAAACTTCCAGCTTAGTAATCTAAATATCATACATATAGTCTCTGTCCGACTGTGCGTCCGTCTGTGCGTCCGTCTTTCCGTCCTAAATTTTGTCCAGAGCATAACTCAAAATCTATTCGATGGATTTACTTGAAACATGAAATATAAACATATAGCAAGTATGAGAAGTGCAGTGACTAAAAAACATAACTCTATCTACCTTAGTTTTTTTTATCTCCCTTTATATAATGTCAAAGTAATTTTTTGTCCGGAGCATAACTTTAAGTCTTCTGAAGGGATTTACTTGAAACTTGAAATATAAACAGATGGCAAGCAGAAAAAGTGCATCAACTAAGAACCATAACTCTATCTACCTTAGTTTGCGAATCATCTCCCTTTATTTAATTTCAAAGTAATTTTTTGTCTGGAGCATAACCCTAAATCTACTGAAGGGATTTACTTGAAACTTGAAATATAAACAGATGGAAACTAGGAGAAGTGCAATGACTAAATCCATAACTCTTTCTACCTTAGTTTTTGAATTATCTCCCTTTATTTAATTTCAAAGTTAATTTTTGGCCGTAGCAAAACTCTAAATCTACTGAAGGGATTTACTTGAAACTTGAAATATAAACAGATGGCAAGTAGGAGAAGTGCAGTGACTAAGAACCATAACTCTACCTTAGTTTTTGAACTATCTCCCTTTATTTAATTTCAAAGTAAATTTTTTTCCGGAGCATAACTCTAAATCTACTGAAGGGATTTACTTGAAACTAGGAATATGAACAGATGGCAACTAGGAGAAGTGCAGTGGTGACTAAGAACCATAACTCTACCGTAGTTTTTGAATTATCTTCCTTTATTTTATTATTTATTTATATTTTATTTATTTATAATTTTAAAGTATATTTAATTTCATTTCATAGTAAATATTTTAGCTTTTCAATTTTTAATATCTCCCTTTATCTTATTTTACAATAATATTATAATTTGAACACTGAAGTATTCACTGTAAAATGAAAAGATGAGTTTAAGGAAAATACCGTGACAAGCTCTTGTTTAAATATATAAACCATGAAAGCGTACCTTAGTTTAAAAACAATTGACCTCTCCGTGGTTAGGCGGACACCATATCCACTATGCCATGGCGACATTGACGTTACCTGATACGTGGGCATAGTTCTTAAAAACATTAAGAACAACAAAAGTCTTTATTTAACTCATATGTTATTAAAAATATGTATTGTCCAGCATATTTGTGTCTCTTAATGTCTCAAACGTTTATCGTTTAACTTATTTATGTTATGTAATATTTATACATAATTTTACAACATGACAAACGATTCAATTGCTCTGTATGAGTAGACAAACACGTAAATCATAAAAAAGATAGTGTTTCTTTTCTCTTTAGCAAAAGGATCAACATCAAACTAAAAACTTGTTGGGAATATTATATTAACTTGTTAAGTTGCACCGCCGGTCATAATTTTTCTTAAGACCACAGTAACTGTCACAACTTCAATCAGTATTCTGAAATTTATTCTTCAAACAATACCTCCTCCTTCATGTACATGTGACGTGGTCGTTCACATTTCTTCAACAAGTGATACCTTTGATTGATTACAACACATATTTCAATGTGAGTTCTCACGAAATCAATATTTTCATTAGCATGTTAAGGCTACTTTAGATACATTAACATACCAGAATATATGATTTAATATCTTTAAAAAAAACATACATCTTAAACAAATATATTATTATAATGAAACTCCAGCACCATTATCAGGAGAGAAAGTTGTGTTAACCCGCGCTGGTCTTTTATTTAAGGCAACTGACCAGTACACTACATGACGACACATGACATGGCTAAGTATTGTCAATACTGTGGTTGCAATGACTGATCTCCTTATTTTCAGTTATGTCAATTCCAGCAGTTTTCTCTGGTGCATAGAAAACTGTGTACATCATTGTTTGCTGTCAGTCCCAGATTTTGTTCGTTGATGATTCGAAATGTTTTGTAGATCACTGCGCTGGTTGCCATAACTGGTCTCCTAATTGTCCGGGTTGAGAAACACCAGCACCACCAACGTGAGCTCTTTCGCAACTTAATCGACTTCACGAAAGCTTTCGACCGCTTTTGGCATGATTGCCTATGTCAGGTCCTGAAAGGGTTTAACATTGACGAAGAGCTGGTGAAAGTCATTCAAGAACTCTACGGAAACGCCAGCAGCGCAGTACTTCTAAATGGACAGATGTGTGACTTCTTCAGGACATCAGTGGGCGTTCGTCAGCAGGGTTGTCTGGTCTCTGCCGTGCTGTTTTCCTTTAGAAGATAAAGCCGGAGACCACCACACCTCCATCGCCATCGGTGAAAGACCCATCTCTAACTTGAGATTCGCTGATGTCATTGACCTCATGGGTGGTACTAGCAGTGAACTCCAAGACCTCACCAACAAGCTCTTCGAAAGAGCAGGAGCATACGGGATGGAGGTCAGCACTAAGAAGTCGAAGATCATGGTGAATGCCACGAATAACATCAGCGCAGACATCACCATGAATGGAAAGAAACTGGAAGAAATGACCACCTTCAAGTACTTAGGAGCAGCCCTATCCAAGGATGGTACCAGCACTGCTGAGGTCCGAATAAGAATCGCCATGGCAACTGCAGCGATCACTATACTGATCAGATTATGGAAAAGCAGCTCCATCAACTTCCCCACCAAGTACATGCTCTTTAAGTCCCACGTAGTCTCCATCCTATTGTACGGCTGCTAGACCTGGACGCTTCAGGCGGACACAGAACGAAGGATACAGGCCTTTTAACACAAGTGTCTCCGAAGAATGCTCTGCATCACCTACCTGGAGCACAAAACCAATGAGTCCGGAATATGACAGCAGCACTTGTTGGCCTACAAGAACCCCTCATAGGGACCGTAAAACGACGAAAGCTGGCTTGGTTTGGACACGTCACCAGGCACGACTCACTGAGCAAGACTCCGACGAGGTCGTCAGAAGAAAAGCTGGATGGAAAATGTGAAAGAGTGTACATCCCTTCCCATTGATGAACTACTTATAGCATCCCACAAAGACCTAACTGGCGGAGCATTTATGTGTCGTCGTCTCTCATTTACCCCCAACTGCCAGACTGGTCAAGGGAATGATGATGATGATGATGATGATGATGTGGTCAAGCAACTGTTTCATTGGAGGTAACGTCAAGTCGGCTTATTTAATGTTGGTGTATCAAATGCACCTGGTTTCTTGAACTCAATATCTGAGAGTTTGTCATGGCATAATACTTTCGATGCTCCTTTCCCCAAGCGATCTGTACATGGTTTTCCTCCAACCACATGGGTCCAAGCAATTGTTACGGCATATATGACTGCGAATACATGTAGAATCTTAATTGAATGTGATTCCCTTAAATTCTTTTTACGTTAGTATTTAGGTCTACAAGAGGCGGGATGCACTAATAGACGGACGGACGAAAGGATTAGGATATTACTCCATTCGGGAGCATGGATTCTTATCCAAAACATTACGAAGATATAACATTCAGTCAAAACACTTATTTTTCACACGCTATACGTTGTTTTACGTGTCCTTTTTTCTCGGTTATCTGTAAAATAAAAATTATCGTATTTATTCGAATTATCTGTAAGATACATTTTTTATTGTTTTCTTTGAAAGTAAGATTTTTCAAACAATATTAGCTATACGCATATTCAAGGGTATTTAACGGTATACATCAACTTCAAATTAAAACAAAGCACATTGAATTGGCATATGATGCGAAACAAAGTACGAACAATAACAACAATATAAAAAATAGAATTAATATAATTAACATACTTATACCGGTGTTTACTTGTTCAAATTCGATATAGAATTAGCTTTCGGAATGGTGTTGTGTAGCCTAAAAGCAGTATTCTCACTCTGGATCAGCACGATTTATTGCATAAGGAGCTATCCGGAGATGGTCGATGTAACACGATTGCAGTATTCTGACTCTCGGTACTATTCGCGGATATAAATTTAGAGTTATTTAAATGCAAATGCCATGGAATAAAACTAAAATTTCAGTTCTTTCTTATCAGTATTCATATATTACGTGTATTTTTTTCATAGAATGTTTTGCATATTAAAAAAATGGTATCAAAAAGCCGTTTTGTGTTCATATTCCCTCTTTTCAGTCATATTCGCGAATATGAGTCGAACTCTAGTCGTACCCCAGAACTAACCGAACATACACAAATGAACTATTAAAAACACGTTTATTTATAAGTTATGATGTATGCAGATATTAATAAGGTGAGTTTGCAATGATAATCAAGTTGAGACTCAAATGAAATTACGTTTTATACATAAAATATATACAATTCACTACGCATGCACAATTTTATTTTATACAATACTTACCTGATATTACAATAAGGATTATCTTTTTCTTAGTCCGCATTTTACACTACTCCGGTTTACCCGGAGAATACACCTGATGTTTTTTCTTCGCATGCGCAGGTGTACTTCCGATTATAACACATGTTATTCAGTTTTTCTTTTTCGGCGAAACAGTTCGCATCGTTGTTTTTTAGTTGAAGTTTAAGTTGTTTAAGTTGAGGATAATAGGAAAAGTTCTATTCTCGTTGACGTCGTGGATACGTATTATGTCTGAAGACGGTGAATTTTCGGACGATGGGACAAACCTGTCGAATAGTTTCCACATAGACGATTCGTTGTCAACAATCCAAATGGCGTCTGATACAAAGTCAGAGCACGTTGCGAGAAAGAAAAAGAGAAAATCTAAATATTCTCTTTTAGAAGCTATGTTCAATATACTGGAGGGCTAAGTTACACGTGTGTAAGGCAAGGTGGCCAGTTCTCCACCGCATGCACATAGCCATACAGAGATAAACTCTGAAAATCGGAAACGGCATGCACCATGCCATACAGAGACAAACTCTGATAATCGTGAACGTGAACGTTTTCAATATGACGTTTTATCTATTTTGGCGGACGCCAATTCGGACGATAGTTTGTCGGATACGACGAGACCACAAAACAGTGTCTCTTTGACATGTTTGGCGAAGATGCATTGGTAAAACATAAACCATTGAAGGAAGGCATTTGTCTGGATGACTCACAATTGAAGGTTCTCAACACGAGTTTTAGGTGCGATCAGACTAATTTTTGAACGGCCTTCAATGAGGAATCAGTTGATATTTTCCCAGTGGATGATTCGTGTGAAAAAAACACACTAAAAGTGCCGTCTTTAGACGAGTTGGTGGACGGGTGCTTAACAAAACTTTATGGGCAAAAGGCTTCCTTTGCGAAGAACAAAGGCAAAGTGCTATTTACACAGCCATGCAAAATGGTGGACAAGATCTGTCTCAAAGGTCAGCATGCAGCTCGTATGTGCATTGTTATGCAATGTTACCTACAGCAAGGACTTGGTAACCTTCTCACTTCGGTGCAAACCGAGGACTTGGTTAAAGAAACCATAGTGCAAAAGGTGAAGGATGTTTTCGCCATTTCAACAAAAGTGCTTGACCAGCTTGGACGGACACAGCTTTTCATCACATTGCCAGGAGAGCAGTTGCCATGACTGACACTGGGCTATATGAACAATATGACAATTTGCAATTTTCATATTTACCTGTGTCGGGTGATGGTGTGTTTGGACCTGGACTTGAGCCTTTGTTGAAGTCGAGAAAAGAAAAGAAGAAACAGATCTATGACTTGATTCCGGATGTGAGACGTCCAAAGCGGAAATTTCCATCGGATTTTGACACCGCAAAAAGACCACGTTTTGAGTCATATGGCAAACCAGCAACATCTACAATTCCCTAGACATCTGGACCCAATTGGAACAATTTTCGTATCCCAAAGGTCCAGTACAGGAGTCGTTTTGAAGACCCGTCGTCCAGTAGAGGCTTCCCTAGATCGTCCAGTAGAGGCTTTCCACGACGACATGGGCAGTCATATGGGCGTGGGAAAACTGACAAACCCACAGACAAATGACAAGGTCAGTATACATGTAAACAAATCGGAGATACCTGTTGGAGGGAGATTGACTCATTTTTAGGGGAATGGCAAACAATAACTACAGACCAATGGGTTTTGGACATTATAGCGCAGGGTCACAAGCTGGAATTCAATCAAATTCCCATTTTCAAGGGCATAAAACATACAGTAGTCCCCAAAAAACATCACTGTTTAATTCTAAAAGAAATAGAGAATCTTTTAGAGAAAAATGTAATAGAAAAAGTTCCTCAGTCTCAAATGTACGAAGGTTTCTACAGTACGCTGCTCCTAGTGCCAAAAAAGAATGGGGCAATGAGACCTGTAGTCAATCTAAAATCTCTAAACCGGTATCTCAGAAAACAGCACTTAAAAATGGAAACAATTGCTCAAGTCTTGAACTTAGTCGAGATAGGAGATTGGGGTGTGACGATATACCTAAAAGATGCGTATCACCATATAAATGATACACAAAAGTCATCGCAAGTATCTAAGATTTTGTTTACACGGAGTAGCTTATCAGTTTCGGGCTCTCTGTTTTGGTCCCTCAACAGCTCCCAGGACATTCGTAAAAGTCAGTTCTGTGGTAGTAGCTCATCTAAGAAAAGTGGGTCTGAGATTATCCAATTATCTGGACGATTGGCTGTGTCTAAACAAAATTCGCACTCTTTTGTTACAAAACTTATCCACAGCTCTCAACCTCTTGCCTCAACTAGGTTGGATTGTAAACATAGAGAAATCTCAGTTAGTTCCATGTCAGACAATTACTTATGTAGGAAGCTTGTTCAGTCTTAAGGAGGGTCTTGTTAATCCCACTCAAGTAAGACAAAAAAAGCTTAAAGTTGGCTGTGACCAAAATTCTATCGGGAAATTTAACGGCCAGAGATTACATGGTTCTTCTGGGTTTGATAGCCTCGTGTCTAGAACTGATACCCACTGCAAAATTGTTCATGAGACCTTTGCAACTTCATCTTTTGGAGCACTGGAATCCAAAGTACATGTCTATGAACTATATAGTGAACATTAATCCACAGCTTGCTCAGCATTTGAATTGGTGGTTACAGGATCAGAACATAGCCAAGGGCAGATTTTTCAGCAAAATGTCTTTTCAGGTAACTCTAACCACAGATGCAAGCAAGAAGTTGGGGTGGGGTGGTCATGTAAAAAATTTCAATTGCCAGGGTCAGTGGTCTGTTCAAGACAAGAGGATGCATATCACTTGTCTGGAGATAAAGGCAGTGATTTTATGTTTAAGGCATTTCCTATCACGCTTGAAGAGTTACAGTGTACTGATCAGATCGGACAATACCAATGTTTGTCAATATATCAATCGTGAAGGGGGTCCAGTTGTGCCATCTTAGTATGGAACTATGGGAGTTGGCCATAAAACACAAAATCAATTTGAAAGCGGTTCACATTTTGGGGTCTCGAAATGTCCGAGCAGATGCACTAAGTCAATACAGAATAAGTCCATCAGAATGGTCTCTGAACAGTTTGGTGATTTGGAAAATTTTCAATCTGTGGGGTCAACCTCAGTCGGATCTTTTTGCAACATTGGAGAACAAAAAAACTCCTCTGTTTTGTTCATGGCTTCCCCATCCGCAAGCATTTGCTCTGGATGCTCTGTCAATAATGTGGCAGAACATGTTTGTGTATGCATTTCCGCCAATTCAGTTGTTACCCTGAGTTCTGACCCATTTACAACAGTCTCAGTGTACAATGATCTTGATTGCCCCTTTATGGCCGAGACAACTGTGGTATCCGACATTTTTGAGTTTGTTGATAGCATGCCCAATCAAATTGTCTCCCCTGAAAGACCTGTTAACTCAATGCAAGGGCCTGGTCAGTCATCCAGAACCAGAGGCTCTGGAGTTGACTGCATGGCTGTTATCGACAGAAGTTTCTCTACAAAGGGTTTTCAAAAGACACTAAAACCTTACTTGCCAAATCTTGGAGAAAAGGTACACAAAGGGATTACACATCAAAATTTAGACAATTCTATAGCTGGTGTAATAAACAACAGATTGATCCATATTCAGCATCTGTAGTGTATTGCGCAGATTTTGTGACATTCTTGTTTAATAATGGATTAAAATAAAGAACCATTAATGGATATAAATCCATGTTGTCGGCAGTAATTGCTCCTATTGATAATATACCTATAGGTCAACATCCTAACGTTATCAGACTGCTGAGAGGCATGTTTAATGAACGTCCACCCATGCGTAGATTGGTTCCAGAATGGGATCTTTTGTCTGTTTTAGCTTGCCTGAAGAGACCATCTTTTGAACCCATGCGAGCGACGTCCTTGAAGTATGTCACCTCGAAAGCCTGTTTCCTGTTGGCGATAAAAACATTTACAGTCTCTCACTCTTGGAGAAGGGTTAATAAATGTTCAAAACATGGAGTTACGTTTTTTGTTTTTATTTACCCTTCAATCAATCTGGTTTGTCCAAAACTGATAGGCCTAATCATCAGAGTAACAATATTTGTGTGCCTCATTTTCCTTGTGACAAATTGTTGGATCCTAAGAGGGCACTTACATATTGCTTGAAGCATACAGAAAAATATAGATATGTCAGTGGAAGAGATATTGTGAAATTGTTTTTGGCAATTAATAAACATCATCATCCAGTGACTTCAGTTACAATCTCCAGATGGTTAGTGTCCATTATCAAATTTTCTCACAAGACAGTGAATAAACATTCAGGAAAGGTGACTAGACATTGTACAAGAAATGTTGGGCCCTCTTGGGCTTTATTCAAGGGCGCATCTCTCAAGCAGGTTCTAGAGGCGGCAGATTGGTCAAGGGAGACCACTTTTACAAAGCATTATTTGAATCTTGTGAATTTTAACTTTTTTAATGCTTAAGTAAGCATGATGTATCACGAAGGTGCGCTTATTCGATGGACTGCCATACCAAAACGATTAATTTATAACTGCAAAGCAGCAGTGTTTGGTGCATAAATGTGTAAAATAGGAGGATTGTGACTGTTATTTCTGGTATATATGTTTAGACTACAAGCGAATAGTCACCACTGTCACCAAGAAGGTTTTCAGTGAAAAAAAATGGAAAGAAAGTGTTACAGTCATCAAATTGGTAAGTGTATATACTTGATTTATTTCACAAAATAACACCCACCTCCTGGGATATTGCTAGTTAATCTAGAAAATCCTTATTGTAATATCAGGTAAGTATTGTATGAAATAAAAATGTAAAATTTGTATACAAATTATAGTTTTATGAATAAATACTTACCTGATATTACAGGTTTCCCACCCTCCTCCCCTCATGTTATTTTGTCTATCCTTGCGAACAGTTTCGCCGAAAGGAAGACTGAATAACATGTGTTATAATCGGAAGTACACTTGCGCATGCGCAGAAAAAACATCATGCGGACTAAGAAAAAAGAAATCCTTATTGTAATATCAGGTAAGTATTTATTCATAAAACTATAATTTGTATACAAATTTTACATTTTGCATTCCTGGGTTTACCTCGTGACGATGATGATCAATCTTCTTGCGTTATTTATAGTTAACTGTTAGTTACCTGGTATACATACCCAGTAAAAATAAAAAATAAAAAAAAAAGTAAAAATAAAAAACAACTTTTTTCAAGTAATATTTTCGTGATATTTTAATCAATATAAACTTATAATTGTAAAAAAATACGGTATTTTAGAACTTTTCTTTTTTCGTCATTCGTAGTTAACAGTCCCTTTAAAGGGATCATACTCCATTATGATATTAATTATATTGAAAAAAAAGATAAACAATATAGTATTATTTATTCATACTGTATTTATGCTCCCCCAAATTTTTTGGGGGGAGCATATAGTCGCCGCTTCATCTGTCCGTCCGTGCGTGCGTCCGTCCGTGCACAATTTTTGTCCGGGCTATTTGTCAGCAATTAATGACCGGAATTCAATTAAACATTATGGGAAGCTTCACTACCAAGAAGTGATGTGCATATTTTCAGCCAGTTCTGGTCGGATGATTTTTCACAGAGTTATGGCCCTTTGAAATTTTCCATTAATTGTACATATAGTGCAATTCTTGTCCGGGCTGTTTCTCCGCAACAAATGACTAGAATTCAATGATACTTTATGGGAAGCGTCACTACCAACAGGAGATGTGCATATTATCAGCCGGTTATAGTCGGATGATTTTTCACAGAGTTATGGCCCTTTGAAATTTTCTATAAACTGTACATATAGTGCAATTCTTGTCCAGGCTATTATGTGATGTTAAATGCTTAAAACATTAAATAATTTCAAAGGAATGAAGATAATAAAAAACATCCCCCCTTTTGTTATTGAAATTAATTTATGAGTAATGAAGACATTCTATTTGTTTTCATGGAGGCATGACGACAAAAATCTTACCACAATTTTGATATTTTGATTTTTTAGTGTGGTACGGTTTTTCTTCATAAGTCCATGAACACAAAATATAAAATCTGCTGTTCTTTTAAGTTGCTAAACCAACCATCGTATTATTTTTTTCCAAAGTTATGCCCCTCAAGACGTTTCCTTTTATCTGAATATATAGTGCAATATTGTGACAAAAAAACCTTTGGGGAGCATCACCCGTCTCCGACGGTTTCTTGTTTATTCCTTTTAGAAGCAAGATGGTGATGTTGGTGCTGGCTCCTCCAAGACAGATGATAGTGGTTCTTTCTATAAAATGACTTTAAAGAACTCTGTTATAAAGGGTTACCATGCCTTTGAGATTAGACCCCCTATGATTTCACCTCGATGTCCGCTTAAAGTGGAGCCAGAGTACACAAATATAAAGGATGTATGTGCCTGTTTGGTCTGGATCCCAGAGTTGTATTTTTTTGCACCAGATTTACACGGAATAATAACTGATGATAAGAGACTTTCAAAACTGACAGATGTGGCTGGTTTGCCAATTGGTAATGTGCCTAGATCTTTAGCACCCTATTTCAGAAACATTAAATTGATTATTGACAATGGATGTAAAATGTTGTCTGAGGTCACTGTTGCACCTGTACCAAGCTCTCCCCATGGCCAGCCCAACACGAAGAAGAGGGTGGAGTTGTGCTGCCTTTTGATAACATTATATCTACACCATGTAGAAATGATTTTGATGTTATTTCAGGTGCACTTAATTTATTTACTGACGGATCAGCTATGGAACTTGTGGTGTAACATGATATCTGAAATGTTTTTATATAGAACGTTTACTTGCAATATGGTGCCTGATAGTTTTTGTATATATCTATCAATAAAAATGTTTAACCATGAATCATAAATGTTGTTTTATGGTTGTTTTACGTAAAGAAACACTCAGCTGTCAAATCTGACAGTAAAAAACCGTTTTTGAGATGCCCCCAGTACAGTACTTCGTTTTATTCGGAACACTTTGGAACCGGAAATGCTTGATTGAAGGGTAAATAAAAACAAAAGTTTTTGAAAAGTTAAATACATCCTGGAATAAATTGATGACAGATTATTGCAGTCAAGACATTTATCAAATGAATCAATAATAAAGTAAAATCTTTTTATGCATCATGTATTTGTTTCACACTCGGATAATTTCATAAACCGGAACTGATTGACAAACTGTAATGTTAAAAAATAATTCCTTATATTAATATTCTATATTAAGTTTGGAACAATATGCACAATTGAAATAGCACATACTTCAGTGATACATGAACCGGGTCTAATGAAATCTTTCAAAACTAGTAAAAAATAAAAAAAATCACATTATAAAACACTTTCTTCCTGGGCGTCCAAAGTCATTATTTTTCTTCAAAAATCCACTGATACCAGCTGGAGCATACACCACTGTAGAACATAGTGTTACAGTATTATTAAATATAACATACTAGAAACACTGAAAAAAACATTCTTTTTGGTAAGAATTTTTTTTAACAACTATATATAGAATGCTTAAACAAGGAATCATTCTTTAACATAACCCCACCCACTTCTGACCATTTCAGAAAGTGATATGTCCTTAAGTTTAATTTTAACGTAAAATGTGCAACAGTTGTCAGCGGAAATAAAGTGAACTGCTCATATGCACCAAAATCCCAACGAAGAGCGCACTGTATGCATTTTACTGATTTTGTTTTTGTAAACTCAAACCCGGAATGTTTGCGAGTCGGCTATTCTCACGGTCTTTCGATTGTGCTCCCTGACTTTTGTTTTAAAAAAACACCTGAACAACCTACTTGTTAAATGATGACTTAGAAAATTCAGGTAAAACTAAAAGCCTTCCAATTGCTGCTCAATATCTCTGTATCTACTACAGATATCGAAATCAAACTTAAAATATAGATCTTGGTCAGGTAATGTTCATTAAGACCCTGAATACATAACTGTGATCTGTTTTTAGCAGGATTATGCCCCCTTATGTACTAGAAAAGTCTTATTATTATGGTTTGCATGCAATATTAAAATTAGTTTAAGGTAAGCCTGCAGATATAACTATAACTACTGCAGATATTCAAGCGAAACTTTACACGTGTCATCGAAGTGATCGATGTGAGAACACAGACCAAGGCCTATTATCTTACTTGCAATTAACCGGAATTATCCCTCTTTTGTACTTCTGGTTACATTTGCTAGCAACATCTCCATTATATCTCTACATCCTCAACATATATTTAAGTTAAAATGTAGGTATGTGTTCAGGATGCTTATTATCAATAAATGACCAACACGATTAAGTTTACCTGCCTTTCAACAGGATTATGCCCTCTTTCGTACTAAGAATAGTTAGGTTAATGTTTCTTGTAATTTCCAAGGTTTAAGTTATAATTTGACATATATTAAAATGAACCTTCACACCTTTTTTTCGCATAATTTTGCCAGGTCAGGGGCCAAGGCCCGTAACCCTGACCTGCAATTAAGCTGACCTATTCGGTGTGTGTACTTTTTAAATGTAGGCAAACATTTGCGTGCAACATTCCATATCTCTAGAGGACATGTAGACCTGGCAGCGGTTTGCATTTCAGGCCAGGTGGGTCATGGTCTGTTGATAAAATAGATAAAAAATGTGTGCTCAATTACTACAGTTAGGAAGGAGATAATGTACTTAAATTGTGTGAGTGCATGTAGTTAGGTTACATGCTGTTCTAAGGAGGGAGTGAATTTTGGGGTCAGTGCAACTTAGGTCACTATGACTCAAATGCCACTCTGATTGCATTTGGGGCCAGTGTAATCAAGGTTACTGTTACTTAAAATAGAAAAATGGTTTCCACTCAATAACTTGAATTAAGATGGAAGCATTGTGGTGCAATGTTGTGTGTGGGTAGCTTTAATTCAATTTAATTAATATGTACAATACAGTACACAGTTGACAATCTAGTTTTGTAGCATGGTAATTTTTCTTGTTTTAATTTCTTAATTTTCAGCTCTAATTTCATTAACCCCATATATAACGAATACGGAATGATTATTATTGATATTGAACTTGATTTTCTATTAACCAATTGACATGCGATCTAAAAAGATATGTTGTTCTTGCTTGTTTATGCCCTCAAAGGAAGACATAAAGAGTTTTCCTCACTGTCTGTCAATGTTTATTAGCATAAAATGTAGGCAAATTTTAATATCCAGCCATCTCACAAGAAACTTTTGGAGTTGTGGCCATGAATTTCTCAAAATTTGGCTCTTTGATGAATTCCACTCTCTTTCATCTGATTTAATATCACCAAACTTTCTGAAAATGTTAACCATCATAAGAGGAATTGGGTGTAACACTTGTCTGCCGACCTCAAAGGTCAACATCTCATATAGAGGTAAAAGGTCAAATTAAGGGAGATGTTCACGTTTTGATAAATTGACAGATTAAGAAAACAGTAATAATCATAATGAACATTTTCCCTGCTCTAAAATATCCATTATAAGCATCTTATGACGATTTAAAACCCAGAAAAATATATAGCGAAACGATTGAGTAATTTGGAAAGATCTGTTGTTATCGTTATATTTTTTGACATTATGAGGATTGTTGACTTTTACTCACAGGGTCCGTGTTTCGAGCCCAGGTGTGGATTACTTTGTTATATCCCCCAGTTTATACTGGGGGACATATTGTTTTTGCCCTGTCTGTTGCTTTGTTGGTTTGTTTGCACAAACTTTAACATTTTGCCATAACTTTTGCAATATTGAAAATAGCAACTTCATATTTGGCTTGTATGTGTATCTCATGGAGCTGCACATTTTGAGTGGTAAAAGGTCAATGTCATCCTTCAAGGTCAAATATATAGGTGAAAATCGTGCAAAAGGGGACATAGTGTTTCACAAACACATCCCTTGTTTCTTACTTTCTTTAATTTTATTTTTGTTTTATACTGGAGATCTTTAGTTCCGATGTTTACATTTATCAATTTAAAGCATTTAATGACACACTTCAAAACATGCACAAATCTGTGAACAAGTCCCTTTAACGGCATAAAATGTATGGTCGCCAAAATCTTGTGTACTCAATTTAAATTGTGTGGCATTCTGAGAAAACTGGGCATTACGCATGTGCGTTAAGTGTCGTCCCAGATAAGCCTTTGCAGTCCGCACAGGCTAATCAGGGACGACACTTTCCGCTTAAATGACATTTTTCGTTTTAATCAAGTCTCTTCTTAGCAAAAATCCAATTAAGGCGGAAAGTGTCGTCCCTGGTAGTTCGCACAGGCTAACCTGGGACGACACTTTACGCACATGCATTATGCTCAGTTTTCTCAGAACATCAATTTATATTACTTCCATCAAACTGTCACAGCTAAATGAACTTAATGTGTTATGATTGTAATCGAAAGAATTTCAGTTGTAACCATTTAAAAAAAAAAATATATGGCCCTTTGTCTATTTTTACACTAAAGCCTTGTCCTTTCACTTGCGAGAGTTTTTATGCCCCCAACGTGCGGCATATAGTTTTCGCACTGTCCGTTATTCAGTCGGTCAGTCTGTCTGTCTGTTTGTCTGTCTGTCCGTCACACTTTTCGTGTCTGCTCTCTAATTCAAGTAGTTCTCATCCGATCTTCACCAAACTTGGTCAGAAGTTGTATCTAGATAATGTCTAGGCCAAGTTCGAACATGGGTCATGTTGGGCCAAAAACTAGGTCACGGGTTCACTTAAAGCGTTTCAAACATTCAGCATGGTGTCCGCTCTCTAATTTAAGTACTTTTCATCCGATCTTCCCCGAACTTGGTCAGCAGTGGTATCTTGATAATGTCTTCGCCAAGTTCGAACATGGGCCATGCCGGGCAAAAAACTAGGTCACGGGGTCACTTAGTGCGTTTTTAACATTTAGCATGGTGTCCGCTCTCTTATTTAAGTAGTTTTCATCCGATCTTCACCAAACTTGGTTACAAGTTTTATCTAGATGATCTCTAGGTTAAGTTCGAACATGAGCCATGCCGGGCCAAAAACTAGGTCACGGGGTCACTTAGTGCGTTTAAAACATTCAGCATGGTGTCCGCTCTCTATTTCAAGTAGTTTTCATCCGATCTTCACCAAACTTGGTCACAGTTTTTATCTAGATAATGTCTCGGCCAAGTTCAAACATGGACCAGGCCGGGCCAAAAACTAGGTCACGGGGTCAAAAACTAGATCAGGGGGTCACTAAGTGCGTTTTAAACATTCAGCATGGTGTCCGCTCTCTATTTCAAGTAGTTTTCATCTGATCTTCACCAAACTTGGTTACACGTTTTATCTAGATGATCTCTAGGCCAAGTTCGAACATGGGCCATGCCTGTTCAAAAATTAGGTCATGGGGTCACTTAGTGCGTTTAAAACATTCAGTATGGTGTCCGCTCTCTAATGCAAGTACTTTTCATCTGATCTTCTTGACGATCTCTAGACCAAGTTCGAACATGGGCCATGCCGGGCCAAAAACTAGATCACGGGGCCACTTAGTGTGTTTTTAGACATTCAGCATGGTGTCCGCTCTCTTATTCAAATATTTTTTATCTTTACCAAAGTATTCCCAACCCTCAAACGGGCGGTAAAGATATGCAACCCTCAAACAGGCGGTATAGATATGCATGTTTCAACCATATACCGTACCGCTTAAAATGAGGAGGGTGAGGTTGGTGGGTGTTGCAACGATTTGCCTTTGTCCTCCATGTCGCCATCACTTAAAAGTGTGGGTGTGTATAGATTTTAGATATAGTTTTTAGGGCAGGTAAAGATTTTGTCTGTTAGGATCGTTTGCAGCAGAGTAAGGATGACATATATAACAAACAACAACATTAAAATATTGAACACCTGTTTTGCAGCAAACTAATAGTTTAATAAAATTAAGTCGATGTATATCTCAAAATTGTTTACACAGTTATGCTTTTATGTAGTGACAAAGTTACAGTAGGGGGCATCCGTGTCGTGTGGACACATATCTTGTTTTTACTCTTTTTAGCTCACCTGAGCACAACGTGCTCATGGTGAGCTATTGTGATCGCCTTTTGTCCGTCGTCTGTCGTGCGTCGTCCGTCGTGCGGCGTCAACATTTACCTTGTTAACACTCTAGAGGCAACATTTATTTCCAATCTTCAGGAAACTTAGTCAGAACATGTGTCCCTATAATATCTTGGACGAGTTCGAAAATGGTTCCGGATGGTTAAAAAACATGGCTGCCAGGGGGGCGTGGCAGTCTTCCTTATATGGCTATTGTAAAACCTTATTAACACTCTAGAAGTCACATTTTTCGTCTAATCTTCATGAAACTTGGTCAGAACATGTGTCTCAATAATATCTTGGACGAGTTTGAAAATAGCTCCGGTTGGATGAAAAACATGGGGCCTGGCAGTTTTCCTTATATGGCTATGGTAAAACCTTGTTAACACTCTAGAAGTCACAAATTTTAGTCCAATCTTCATGAAACTTGGTCAGAACATGTGTATCATTAATATCTTGGACGAGTTAGAAAATGGTTCCAGTTGAATGAAAAACATGGCCGCCAGGGGGCGGGGAAGTTTTTTTTATATGGCTTTACTGTATAGTAACACCTTGTTTACACTCTAGAGGTCACATTTATGTCCAATCTTCATGAAACTTTTTTTTTTTTTTTTTTTTTTTTTTTAAANTCACCTCACTAAGCATATGATGATTCACACGGGAGAGAAACCACACAGTTGCAGCGTGTGTGGAAAAGACTTTGCCTCCAGTCCCCAACTCTTTCAGCATATGATGATTCACACGTGTGACCGGCCACACAGTTGCAGTGTTTGTGGAAAGGGTTTTGTCAAAAGTTTCAACCTCACTATACATATGAGGATTCACTCGGGAGAGCAGTCACACAGTTGCAGTGTGTGTTGAAAGGGCTCTGTCACCAGTTCCCATCTCACTAAGCATATGAGGATTCACACGGGAGAGCGGCCGCACAGTTGCAGTGTGTGTGGAAAGGGCTTTGTCACCAGTTACCATCTCTCTAGGCATACGAGGATTCACTCGGGAGAGCGTCCACACAGTTGCAGTGTTTGTGGAAAGCGATTTGTCTGCAGTTCGGACCTCACTAAGCATATGATGATTCACACGGGAGAGAAGCTACACAGTTGCAGCGTGTGTGGAAAAGACTTTGCCACCAGTCCCCAACTCACTCAGCATATGATGATTCACACGGAAGAGAGGCCGAACAGTTGCAGTTTTTGTGGAAAGTTTTTTTTTAAAGTTCCAATCTCACTAGACCTGTAAGGTATCACATGTATGATACAATCCTAAACAAATACGGTGGAGAATTGCTATTTGAATTAAATTTACAAACATAAGATATTAAACGCATATGTAAAGGCAACGAATTTCTAAAAAAACATAATTCAAGGATGGAATACATGTCAAAATTACTATGAAAATAACTTCAGCAAACATATTATATGGAATAATAGTAAAATAAAAATTGGAAATAAAACCTTGTACTGGAAAGATTGGCACGAGAAAGAAATCGTGTTTGTTGACCAGTTAATTGACTTTCGCGTAAAGAAATTTTATAGCTTTACTGATTTCAAATATATCTATAATTCATCAGACAATGACTTTCTTAAAAACAATAGTCTTATAAATAACATACCTAAAGACATAGTGGAACAAATCATTGCTAGATATAATCAAAACATCATACAAACCAACTAAATTTTTATACAATCTTTAGCTGTCTGAAATAAAAAATACAAATTCAAATGCAGAAAATAGGTGGCAAAACATTTTTCAAAATAAAGAGTTAAATTGGGCAAAGATATACACGCTAGTATTTCAAACTTGTACGGATACAAATTTAAGATGCTTCCAATATAAATTTATTATGCGTCTAACTGCTACGAATACATATCTCTTTCGGTGGAAACTGACGAGCTCTAATTTATGTGATCTGTGCAATGAGTGCGATGAAGATATTGGACACTTGTTTTGGAAATGCCGAGTAGCGCAACATTTATGGAACAGATTAGCGGACTACATGCATGATAAAGGCATTTGTTATATTTTAACTACGAATTAATTAGTTTTGGACAGATGGAATATAATAAAAACAAACAAACTACTAACTTCATCATTTATTTTATAAAATATAATATATTTAAATTGAAAAGAATGCATCAACCTCCTGATTTCAAAAATGTCCTTACATTCATAAAATTACGTTTTGATATAGAACAAGAAATAGCCCCAAAAAACGATAATCTCGAACAATTTAATATAATTTATCGGACATTACTTGACAGTCCGTTTTGAGCTTCCAGCCTTTCTTTTTTTTATGTTCTTTCTTACTTTTACTATTGTTTTCATTTTTTTATTTGTTTTTTCATATTGCAAAAAAACATAATTAATTACCCTTTGTTTAACCACAATTATCGCATATTTCCATGCATATTAAATATATCTTAAAGAACAAAAAGAAAAAAAAAACATTCCATTTAACGTGCATATACGCCAATAAATTACATTGTAATCTTCTTGAATGAAAAAATGTTTACAATGTATGTACATGTATAATGTTAGTTTTTTAGAGATATTAAATAAAAAAAATAAAAAATGATTCACTCGGAAGAGCAGTCACACAGTTGCAGTGTTTGTGGAAAGGGCTTTGTCACCAGAGCCCGCATCACTGAGCATATGAAGGTTCACACGGGAGAGCGGCCATACAGTTTCAGCGTTTGTTGAAAGGATTTTGTCTCCAGTGCCAACATCACAAGGCATATGAGGATTCACACGGGAGAGTAGACACAGAGTTGCAGCATGTGTGGAAAAGGCTTTGTCACCAGTTCCGAGCTCACTCAGCATATGACGATGCACACGGGAGAGTGGTCACACAGTTGGAACGCTGTGAAAAGGACTTTTGCTCCCGCTCCACACTCACTAGGCATATGAGGTTTCACACGGGAGAGCGGCCATAGAGTTGCAATGTTTGTGGACAGAGATTTGTCCAAACTTCCAATCTCACTATACATATGAGGATTCACTAGGGAGAGCAGCCACATAGTTGCAGTGTTTGTGGAAAGGATTTTTTCAGCGGCTCCTACGTCAATAAGGATATGAGGATTTACACGGGAGAGTGGCTACACAGTTGCAGCGAGTGTGAAATGTGATTTGCCACAATATCCCAACTCAAGAATCACATGGGCTTTCATATAGAGGAGAGGCTGCACAGATGCAGCGTATTTGACGACAGCTTTTCAACTAAATCATAACTGAAGGTGCATATTAGGTGCCACACCGGGGAAAACATTTCCAGTGTTGTGTTTGCGGGGTGAAGTTCAGACAAAAAAGAAATCTGGATACACATAAACAGAGCCACAAAAAGTTGAATAACTTGTATGCGAGAGCAAATAACTTGTAAACATGCCGATATCGACCCGATGTTTGCTATATGATCGCATTACCTAACGTGTTTGTTGATGTAGGGCGTATATCGGCACGATTTTGAAGTTAATTATTGTTCTGATTTGGTGATTATTCTAGCTCAATTAAGCCTTGTATTTTCATACCCAATAAGTTTGTATTAAATAGTCGAGCGTATATTCGAATATTACTCCGCCATCAGCCCGATGTCTTGCAACAGACATACCTGATGTGAACAATGGAATATATATGTCCGTCACGAGGTCAACATTACGTCAAATTTGTTGATGAACACAAAATATACTATTATGCCCCCCTTCGAAGAAGAGGGAGTATATTGTTTTGCTGAATGTCGGTCGGTCTGTCTGTCTGTCGGTCTGTCTGTAGACCAGTTCGTTTTCGATCTTTAACTTGTGAACGGATTGACCGATTGGCTTGATACTGCACATGTACATTGGCCTTGGGCAGTAGATGACCCCTATTGAAATTGGGGTCACTAGGTCAAGGTCACTGTCACAATAAGTGTTAAAATAATCGTTTCCGATCAATAAATTGTTAACGAATTGACCGATTGATTTGATACTTTACATGTGCATTGGCCTTGGAGGTAGATGATCCATATTGAAATTGGGGTCAATAGGTCAAAGGTCAAGGTCACCGACACAATAAGTGTAAAAATCAAGGCCCTGTTTTGGGGGGGGGGGNGTTGACTTTCATTCATTACGCTTAGAATATATATATAAAATATTAACTTTATATACATGTATTTATTTTTTTGTTTGGGATGTACAAATGAGGGTTGTCATAGTCATCCAGTCGGCCGGCTTTTGTTTCTTTGTTGTTCAAAATAAAACAGAATTCACTTCACATTTTTCGTTCACATTTGTCTTATCATAATGTGTGATTTTTATAAGTATATGTTGATCTTTTCCGGATAAAAGTGATTATCTAAGGTAAACCGCAGCATATTCATGAAGTCTTTGCTAAAGACTTGGCGTATGTGAATGCTGCTTTTATTTCGCATTTAATTATGCGTCGTACAAGATCTTGAAGTATTTTCTTGTGATGGCAGTGGTTTTCGTCAGTAGCGGTGGAGAGATAACCGCTGCGTGGAGTCTGAGCAGGAAGCAGTACTTTTGGAACCATGAGATGTTTCCCCACATTTCAAAACAAGCTTGCATATCAAACGCTACAAAATGCAACTATTTAATCTTTGCTTCCATCCCCACCCTTCCTCGCTTAACATTCAAACTTTCTTATGATCATTAGTTGGTAAACATTTAAACCGTCGTTTCATGATGTGACTACTCAATTATCAATTCACTTTTAAGGATTCAACTTTATGCTACCACTTCAAATCCGTTTATTGCGAGCTTTGTTTAGTGTTTACATGTTATGCATTTGAACCAAACCGTTTATGTGGCTGCAGTGTGTTGTCAATAGATTGAATTAACTAACTTTATTGTTTTGCTCA
The DNA here is from genome assembly GCA_007657795.1 of Dreissena rostriformis. Classification (NCBI taxonomy): domain Eukaryota; kingdom Metazoa; phylum Mollusca; class Bivalvia; order Myida; family Dreissenidae; genus Dreissena; species Dreissena rostriformis. The sequence goes on along the minus strand of VMBQ01006024.1, from coordinate 31,308 downwards.
CCTGAGCATTTTTCAATCAATCGAATTAACTTACTTTATTGTTTTGCTCACTTGAGCATTTTTCAATCAATCTGGATTAAAGTTTGTCAGAATGTTCTTTTTACTAATATCTAGACCTTGTATTTTGTTTAAAATTTATTTTGACAATATCAAGGCAAGTTAAAACCTGGGGGGGGGGGCACGTGTGCTTAAAAACGTGGTCACCGGTTTAAATCTTAGTAAAACGTAATCTTTACAGAAGAAACATTCGCAACTCAGTCTCGATCAAAGTAGGTCATAGTGTTTATTATGACAATATCTTTGCGAAGCTCGGCTCTGTGTAAAGTGTGTCCAAAGACTAGGTCCCCAGATCAAATATAAAAACAGAATTTGTTACCACGGTAAAAGCCCCATGTTTAACACAATCTTGGTAAAACTGAGAATGGTTATCCTGAAAATACATAGACCATGTTCAAATCGGGGTCATATGAGTCCAAACACTGTTTCACCGGGTCGAATCTGAGACAAATCTTGTTATCACTATAGAATGCATGTTTTTTTGACTCAGTCTTGATGAAACTCGGTCAGGATGTTTATCTTGACAATTTCTAAGCAAAGTTAGAATCTGGGTCACGTGTTTCGGAAAACTAGGTCACCAGTTAAGTTTTTGAGAAAACCATTTTTTTTACTATAGAAGACACATGTATGACTCAATTTTGAAACAGTCCTGAATAATATACTTAAAAAAAAAGATAAATATCTAAAAATATATGTCTTGTTTGCATTTGGGTCAAATAGCATGAAAAACTTGGTCTTACATATATATATATATATAACCATTCACATGCGTATTCATATACACACACACATATAATACTTATACATACATGCACATTCGTAGTTAACATATTCTTGATTCAAATAAGGTTATAAGCAGTGTCAATTTATTTTGTTTTGACTCTTTGTCTCAATTTAAAGGGCGCGAAAATTATGCAGCATGTACAGCGTCGTGTCATTTGAATGGAAAGCGTGGGTGTATTGATTGCAGTATAAACACGCACACATCACGTCATGTGATTTACGCATGTTCAGTGGGAATATTTCATCAAATCTTTAAATAGTAACTAATGCCGAAATTCATTTGATAATTTAGAAAAAAATGGCAACGTTTGTGTTGTGAAATTCTTGAGCACTTGTATCGTCAATATTTACTAGAATTTGCTTTTAAATATACGGGATTATCAAATTATGAATAGAAACTGGAAAAGTAGTAAGTATGCAGTAATAGAGTCGGGTTGATACGGATGTATTGCGGAAGTCCACATTTTCAATAAAGGATGCAACATGGTGAATGTTTTGTTTCATTTCGACTGAGAAATTGACAATATATGCCAATTGCAGAAGCCGCATTTGCTCCACCTGTTTTACTTGTCTAATGTCAGTTTTCCACTGATAATAAGCAGATTGATAGAAATATGCAATCTATACTTTACTTTACAATCGAATTGCTAACTGTTTATTCACAAGAGCATGTGATTGACAAGTTGAAGCTGTTAAATTAAATCGTAAAAAAATGGTCGAGATATCGTATGAAAAAAACACAAACTGGTTATCGCGTGCTGACTGTTCATTGACGTTTTACTCTTTTTTTCACTTTCAAACATAATAATATAGTGCTATATGTTATATAGGCCCATTGTATTTGGTGATGACATATTGCTGTTTATACATAACATTATTTTATCGCATACATTTGGAAAAAAATGTAATTTATGTTTTTGACGGGTTTGTCAACATGGCATTGCTTCTTGTTTACTCAATTTACATAGTTAAGATGTTTCTATATATAATAAGCAATACATACTTTTGCCCGCATATATATTTTCACTGTACATATTTGATCATTTCTCGCGTCATTTAAAACTGTGTTAATACATTGAGTGGGATTGGTATGGAGCGCGCAGACACTATACAGGTACATAATTATATGTCAATTGCATTTTCCTGACGAACCAGACGACAAAGTTGTAAGCCTATTGTATTCACCTGATGTTTGGAGAAATACAAACACAAAACATATCCGCACAAATGCACTCGCTTTATTCGCCATGTTATTGTTTTATTTATAGCACATTTTATATTGGCATTAACCTTTCGGCAAACTGAATTCTATATTTTAATCCTTTCACAACACTCTAGAAACCACATTTATGATTCAATCTTGATGAAATATGGTCAGAATGTATATCTTTACAATATCTAGGCACAGTTGGAATGCGTTTACATGCGTGAGTCTAATTTATGAATCGATCTTAATAGAAAAATGTCAGATTGCTCATCTTGATAATATCTATTTAGATCTATGCTAAGTTCGAATCTGGGTCTTGCGCGAAAAAATATGGCAAACAATTTCTTCAAAACCGTGAAAGTTAAAGTTGCGGTTTATGCACATGCTTCGATATGCATCTTCAGCCGACTTCGACATTAACCCCCCACCCCCGATCACTGGGATTTAAATTGTCCGTTCACATATGGCGCACCAGGCAGCCACGGCACATTGATTTATTTCCCTCACAGGTACCCATTTATACACCTGGGAGGAGCAAGCGTGGGATTATTTTTTTGCTCAGAAAAATTCAGTGTCCCGAGTGGGATTCGAACCAGGGACCTCTCGATCCCTAGACCAGCATCCTACCACTTGACCACTGTCCCCTTAACCGTTTAAGCAAACTGATATATTGTAAATGCAAGTAACGTATAGTGACCTTATTCCGGTGGGAATTTGATTCCGTGTTTTTGTGTTTACTTTCTGAACGAGAATCTCGTAATGATGTCACACGCATACACTCCGTGTATTTTGTTTTACTTACATTTCTACGATTGAAAATAAATACAAATACAACAATAATGAAGAAAAAACACGTTCTACTGCACTTCAAAATCTTACTTTAACTAAACTAATCCAAATGTAGCCATATTCCATACATTTTCACATTCTATTGAATGGTCACCTTCAAGAAATTCCCACATAACTGCAAAATGAAGCAGACGACCCCAATAGTGTAAACACATGTTTATTGACAATTGCAATTGAGTACTCTCCCTTTTGTGTGTCTTCACCGGAATTAGGTCACCCATGCAAATAGCTGACGCTTCTACAGTGTGCATGACACTAGCATCTCTTGCATGACTGACAGTGTGAAAATACACAAATTTTACATGGATTTCACGGGAATTAAATAATTCTTTGAATGTAAATCGTTTCTTGTTGCATTGTTAGTATTGGTTCAGAGATTATGTTATTTGTTTTCTTATGTTAACGGAATTAGGTCACTGGAGGAATTTTAAGTATAACACCACGTGATCATACCGGTAAATCATCCTGCATTGACGCCGGAATGTTAACGAGCATAAATTCATTATTGGGAAGATGATACTGGTTCAGTGTTGTATATCTTTATTCAGGCGTTTTATATTTTGTACTTAAGGACTTGTTTTGCAACTGGATATAATGAAAATATTTGTGATAAAGCGATCTTACAGCGAAGTTTAAACGCAAAATTAATGTCCGTATTCTGAAAGATTGCAGTTAAATCAAATATGACAAAATATTGACTTCCGATGTTTTTATTCAACCACAAGAATCCTCACAAACACATTAACTGTATAATTATACACCATTTGGTCACATGCTACACCTTTTCTATGTAGTATATCCGTTACGAACATTTTTACCTTTAACATGTGTCATATAGCTTTTGAGCTTTTTGATTGGCTACTTTTTGTTTGACTGACAAATAGCGTTACGTAATTTTGCTAAAATGACGTTGCATCGTCAAGGACGTCACGCCATGTAATCAAATTCCGGTTTCATTACGTTTAAATGATAAAAAAGGTCTGACACTCGTTGTAATTTCAAACCATGATTTATTTATCACGTCAAGAAAATGTGTTAGTAAGCTCGCCATAGGCACGCTTACTTACAAAATTATTGAAATCGTTTAATAAAAAATACGATATGAAATGACAAATCGTGTCAGATCTTATTTACCTACATTCGAAAAAGAGAACTTGTATTTTGGCTGCCCGGTAAGAGCAGTGGTTGGTACAAGCGCTTCTCACCTGGGCGACACGGGTTCAATACCCGCTCCCGGGATATGTGAGCTTGTAAAAAAAGTAAATAGCTGGAAATTGCAGCTATAATTCAAAATTCGTCCCAACTTTCGTGATTCTAGTTACCTTAATTAGGTAAGTATGCTGGGATAAAACCCGGGCCCTCACATAATGCAGCCTGATGGTCTTCATAAACTGCGAAATACACACAGATCTTGATTAAAATCAAGTATACACACACTAGGGAATATAAACTCGGTTATATTTTTGTTTTTGAAAATTCATAATTCTAACACGGCGCGTGCAAAATTTCATATAAACAAAGAAGGAAATCGTCCATGGGTTATTCTGCAATAATTATGGGCGGTGCTTATACACTGACAGCACGCGCTATTTCTGACAAAAACATGCCGATACATTTTCCACCAGCGTAATAATACGGTATTTTTATGAATGAAAGTCACGTGACAAATACTACGNTCACATAATGCAGTCTGATGGCCTTCATAAACTGCGAAAAACACACAGATCTTGATTAAAATCAAGTATACACACACTAGGGAATATAAACTCGGTTATATTTTTGTTTTTGAAAATTCATAAAAAATTCTGCATAAATCCTCTTTATAAGCACAAAAGCTGGGAATATGTGTCATACAAGTATAGTATATTGATGCGAAATGGCTGAAGAATGTCCCTATACTTACATGTTTTTATGCATAACAAAATGAATGAAAACGACAAGCAGCTTTGAACATGCAAGTGCAGAAAACAAAAAGACATATAAACATTTACGGAATTCAAACACATTTTTTACAAAACCATTTGGCTTGCACTTTGCAGTACTTTATGGATTTTAACATTTTTGTACGAACATTAAGCACGCGCAACGGCAAATTGATTTTTCGAACACATGATTAGCGTCGGCTTATCAAATAACATGTTGTACATATAGCTTTACGGAAATGGTGATATAACATGACGAAGTGCGGTGGCATTGTCATGGAAAAGACATAAATATGCACCAACTATTACCAAATACAACATTGCACCTTGTTAATAGACATACATAACAATAACATAATAAATGAACAATAATCTCAATACTTTTAAGTCAAGTAAAAACTCAGGCGCACCAAGCACACATATTGTCGTCCGTTGTGCTGTGATTTTCTGAATTTGTTTATGAACTTATTTTAAAGCATTTATATACATACTTTACCACAGTCTTTTGTCAATAGCCATATTCTCTTTTTTAACGTTTTTAACGCCTGGCAATTAACTATTATTTGTATAGAAATATTATATTTAACACTGTCGTTAACAAAAGCACAAAAATGCCGGACAGACATGTACTTTTCCCGAACAAATTCACATCTGCGTTTGAATAAATTGTTACAAAAAAGCACAACGTTCAGAAGTGCATAGTGTACAAAACCTTGTCACATTTTAATTCATATCCTGACTTAAGCACCTATTTTAATTATGCCGGCTATTTTACTCAATATAGTTCCACGCAAACTCGTTCAATAGTTGTTTGATGACTATATATGTATCTGATAAAATATGAGTACATATGCTGTTACCATAGAACACCAGAATATTGTTCCATTTGGCAACGCAATGTATAATCTGGTACTTAAGCATGAACAAATTACTTTTCCAACACATAGTAGTCCGGTGTATCTCCTTTTGTGTTGATGGTATCGAGATCTCCATTTTGTGTGACGTATTCAACGTTTGACCGATGCATATTTGATGGATCAGTTTCATTAGCGGCTTCGTTGATAGCCCGTTGCATGTTTGTAGGGCGATCATATTCGCGTGATGACCTTCTCAGAGTTGATGTGTACCCAGCGTGGTCAGTTCCTGGATCGGAACTATTTCCTTTGAACGCGGAATTGTCGTACTCGACGAATTCGTGAACCGTCGGAGAATTACCAGAACTACAAGTAACGTTTGATGTGAGGGTTCTATTTGATTGAAGTGTTGAAGGAGTGCCAAATGGACCGGAGTTGTAACTAGGATCACCCTGAAAGGACATCGATTGATTACTGAAGGCGATTGCTGGGGAAACAGTTGCAAAAAGAAAACAAAACACATATTAATTTCGTATTAAATTCCTATTTTAAGTTATATTATCTTTTTTGTCAGAATACTAATACTCGTATAGGGAAGTGGTTACAAATAATAAAAGGATAATTGCATGCATTTCGATAAATTTCTAAATAAATAGAGGACATGTTTTGATCTTGGTAGATTATAAATTGTATTTCAAGAGTCGTCGGAGGTATTTATATTTTCCCGAATGGCACAGTCAATAAGAATCGATAATCTACATAAAACCAACATATTTAAGTTTAATTTAGTGCTTTCTACCGTTTATATATAATATATATGTGTGTGTTTAAAGGGTTACACTTTAGAATAGGACTCTACTTTGTTATGTTGTAGTGTTCTCTATTATCTTGGTAATATGCCACTTGCCTGATGTATAAGACCTGTTGATTGTACATATTCATTCCGCTTAGGTGTATTATTCTTATATTTAATACAAGCTACATACTTATAATAGTATGTAAATAATTCAAAACATCGCTATTGCATTTTAAGCAGATTATTTCACGCAATGACTCTTCCTATGAAAGCCAGACTGGTTTATTAGCCTTTATCGCAGATATGTTGATAGAGCGTTTTAACTGTGAAATGATAAAAATGCTTTCAACACTCAACATTGTGTGTTATCTTACCATGGTATCTGGAATAGTATCTGCTGGTATCGTGTGGTAGGGGTCTTCTGCTCGACCGTTTTCAAAATATTCAACGTTCATCACAGTTTTTGGCTCATTTTTTGCTCTGGAATAAAACATACATTAGTTAGGGCGATTTATACCGTTGTATTAGGTCATAACAGTGATTAAGTGAGAAGCTGTGTAACACATATGAATCAAGTAGATGAAAACATTCGGACACAATTTTGTGATAGAAAACCATCTGTGGATTTTATTATAACTTTTGCCTTATAAATATTATCGTTTGGGCGTTATAAATGGAAAAAATTGTACATCAACCAGGCATATCTATCTGTGTATCTGTGTACTCTAAAGAGCAATTGCACGATTGCAGACTAGATTTGGGAACTATGTATGTAATTTAAATACCCTACGTTTAATAGGGGACCCGTATAACATAAAACGGCAGAACAGTTCAATTAAGAATTCAGCTGACTACTAATGGGTTTATATACATAATTGGAAAAAATGGCACGTGATTGCATGGCTTTTAAGAGTAGAAGCGGGCGTCCCCCGAATGCAGCATGAATGTAGATGGAAGGACAATTACTCCGAGTTTTCGAGGAAACAACCTTTGACAAACAGCATAGCGGAGCTATCTGGTGTTTACATATACGAGGATACTCACTTTTCTTTCTGTTTCCTCTGTTTCCATCGACGAAAGAACAGCAACAGCAATATGGCGATGACCGCAATTGCGATACCCGCCACGATGAGTCCTATTATCATGCCCGCATTGGTCTTTGATCCTTCTGTAGTCGCGTGTACGGTAGTGGTAGTGGTGGGTGTAGACACGGTTGTTGTGTTCGTACAAAAGGCCCTTAGCTCCGCTAGTCGTTCTGTTGTTGTATTACATCTCAGCCATGGTTCAGTTACACAGTCATTTCCAGTTTTGAAAAATATGTCATTCTTTGTAACGCAGACCCCGCTGTCTGGATCAAACGCGGTCCCGGAGGAACATACTTGTTTGTTCATTTTTAATGACTGTGAGCACTGATAGAACGATGTACAATCACACGGGTCTATTCGGATTTGACTGAGTTCCGTTGCATTTGTGCATCGAATGAGTGCAAAGTCTTTCTCACATAAACCTATTAAAATGGTAAAAAGATATACAGGTATATATTTAGCAAAACAGTACCCAGATATTATATTAATAGAAGCATTTACTCATTTTTTTTTTTAAATACAAACAGAAATATAACTATTTGCTATGATTATTAAATACGGTTTTGATTTTTTTTAAACGCGCCGTGTCAATTAAACTGCCTTATAGCGCTCATCTTAGTTCGAGTGGTACGACAATTGTTGCAGATTTGGCCTGGTGACCAAGCTGTTGACTTTTTTTTAATACAGTTTTGCCAATATATGGTCAACACAAAAGTCTGACTTCCGTATCCTCGTAATTAGGTTAAAACGGAGACAATTGCACGTGTCTATAAGGTTTATTTTAAGATTTGACCAGGTGAACTTGTGAACACTTCACCCAAATTCAAACTTGATATAGACAGTGTCACTTTTAATATAATTTACCGTCTATCAAAGTTTCATCAAGATTGAATCATTATTGAGGAGTCCAGAGTAAAATCAAGCTTTGTCTGACATTTGATCTGGTAACCAAATATTTGGCCCTATTGATATAAATCCAAACTTGGCCTGGGTATTGTTACACAAACGTTATTATAAAATTGTATCAATAGCGAATAATAGATTTAGCTTCGAAAGTCGAAACAAAGTTTTCTTAGATTTGACTTTGCGACCTAGCTTTTGCCCCCTCTTGCCCCAAATATTAACTTGGTCTACATAACGTCACGACAAATATGCTGACACATTTTTCATCAAGACTGATACAACATCGTGACCTCTTGAGAGGTAACGAGCTAATCACTACCACCGCACACCGAATGGCACAAGACGCCGGACGCCGGACACAGACTGACCGCAATAGCTCACTTAATGCACTTCGTGGTCAGGTGAGCTAAAGACACACTATTTACCATTAAAAAAGCGCTCCAACGACGTCATTCTTGATGCTAAGCACTCCTCATGTATTCAGCATTATATTCACGCATATGACCTGAAGATAAATGTACATGTATTAAGTGTTGCGTTAATAAAACCTCTTGCTTGTCGACCAGTGGTGTGCGTTCTCTTTATAGTATATGTGTTACAGGTTACACAAAGACAACGATCATATAATTATATGTCTATCCTCCTGACAGGATTGCCATAACTGAAAGAATACTAAACACATTATACATTGATGTAAAAAAAAAGGGTAAATGATGCGTGAATTGATCGTTGCGGAATAATATGAATTTAGTTTCGGGGCGGGGGGAGGGTATGTCACACATCCTCACTAAAGATGAACACACAAAGTGTCTACCCGGCTACCCTTTACCACTCTAATGACTGCTTGTATATATAACGTTAACTTAATTTAAGATGTTAAGCATCGTGTGTCAATGGTATTGTAATTATGGTAAAGGGTCGGATTGCTGAGTGGCTTTACAGACCAACCCGCTTTTGCAGAGGACTTAATACAGCCACAACTTTAAACATAAATGCGCACGATAATTTGAATTAATTTTCAAATATCAAACAACAATTTTACACGAAAAGATAAGAGAAAACACCCATAAATGCATACGTATTAAATGGATAGAACAAAAAGTATATTGATAGAGGACATTACGAGGAATATATGGAGACAATAACTATCATTCTTTCTTCAATGTTTAAGTTATCGCCCGTTGATAAATTTTGTTGGCTTTCTATCAATCCATTACTATTAAAGATGTTAAGATAACACTTCTTTACAGAGAACATTGTGGGTAAAAACACAGTGCAAAACTACAAATTCAGTGTTTGTAAGCTATTGACATTGGTATTTTTCTTGTTCAGAGTCCAGTTTGCTAAACAATACAATGAAGTATATATAATTGCTTTTGCCATTTACCAAATGACCTTGTCCCTTCTGAAGGATTGTTCGTGTTAAATCTAAACGTTTTAGTATTAATCTTGTTTTATCATATGACTTTAGGCTTACTAATCAACTACATCGGCTAGACACCTGCTTGTACATATACAAACAAAATTGAATTTATATGTGATTATGTTAAATAGACGATCCTTTCAAAATATCAAACTTGAATATGCAAAAATGTTTGTAAAATGATTCGCCTACCTATCTACCTAGTACCATCAATATTTGCAGACAATCGCAAAAAAAAAACATTTATTTAAGCTTGGCCTAACATTGTGAAACTTTATTGCGCAGAGCATAACTCAAAAAGTATAAAAGATATTTGATATTTGAAAGAATCAGTGGGTTTAGGGACCATAAGTCTTCTATGATATTTACAGGGTTATGGCCTTTTGTTTTATGGTCTTGTGTAAATCATAACTATTAGAATAAATTTTTTGTAATGAAAATGCATATATCAATACAGAACATTGGGATTTTCTCTGTTTCAAGAAATAAAGAATACGTGTCTGTTTTCTCCTTAGTTTTAAGGTCAAGAACACACGTTTGGGTATAAGCAATACCGGGGCATTCGTCATTTATATTGACAGCACTTGTTTTTACATAAGTTATGACAATGACACGCATTTGGTGCATTTCACTTAAAATGCATGTAAATTGTTCAAGACGCTTTGTGCAACCTGGCAACATAAGATATGAATACGCTTTAAGCTTACAACGTAAGAAGCTATTTCGGATACCGTTTGGGTGCTCAATCCTCATATCTGATCCTTTCAGCATGCAACTTATATCCTGATAATCGTCCATATAAATCAACACCTTCGTAGGAGATGATGCTGCATTTTAAGACAACGCCCAGATCGATTATCAAGTAGAAATGCATTGTGGGTAATGATCGATGGTGAGGTAAAACGAGGTGATTGTCAAGATTGAATAACCTTCTAGAAGAACTTTTGCGACATTTATTAATATAGTAATACATTATGTTTTATTAATAAAACGGTATTGTTGTTTTACGCAGAATTTCCACTAGACAATTCGCTATTTTGCAATATTGAATGTTATAGAATAAGTTAATATAAAGGGATGATGAAACTTCATAAACATTATCATGAGAGTAATGCTAAGGAAACTTATTGTCTTAACAATGCAGGGCAATGCATGCAACACGACATAAAACATAAAACCGTTCGCAGGACTGTATATTTTTGAAATATAATATTAAATTGTTGATTCACCACCCACTCCGCTAACCAGAAAACAGTGTATTTAATTCACGATAAAGTATATGAATATACCAAGAATACTGAATCATTTTGAGAACAAAGTGATGCGGAAGATATGAGCATGACACGTTTACAACATATACATTCAAGTTTTCAACACGTTGTAGTTCAGAATTTCAGTTCAGAATACAATACTGTAGTTTTATTTATATGTTATGCAAATGTAGTAATGTAATCTTTTACTGACGTAAAAAAAATCAAATGTTGTGTATTTCCTTTACTGATTTGTTGAAAATCTCACTGTTTTTCGTTGATTTTTATTGTATGGCTGATTTCATGTTTAACTGAGTAATTGATTTACTGTAAAATCATTGATTGGACGAATAATAAGTTGTTGTTTTTTGCGTTTGCATGATGCTTTCTTGTTTACATGATGGATTGATCTATGGTTTGCTGTCATCAGTTCATATACACAAATTATTGATATAGATGCAGTCGTTTGTAAGCCATATATTACCCGACCAATGTGGTGTTTCTATTAAACGCACTTGTTCATTTATTACCTCAAAGGAAGTGAGTCGTCATAGTTTCACATGTTTAAGCATAGAAAATCAAAAGCTCAAGTACAATAACGTGAAACAAGGATTAACCGTTAGATATATTTGGATCAGAACCGGAACGTCTGCATCAAAAGACTAACGTCTTACTTTCTTAGCCATTTAGGTCTGAAAATAATATGTCAATATGTATGCGTTAAACGTGTGTTCAGAAATATATAACGAAAACAAAATTAAAAATCCAAATAATAACATCGTAAAGCGTTACATTTCACTTTTTGTGATTCATGTTAGCAACTGTGTGCATCAAGTTTCAACGGGTTTAGATAGACACATTTAAAGTATAATATTTCGATATGTATAATATAACACCATACCTATTAACTAAGTACATGTATTGAAGACAATCTGCTTACATATAGTACTTCACAAAATATATTTCGTCGACATGTTGCATCAAATGGTCAATATATGTCAACATCACCAATGCTAGCTTAGTACCATAAAGTGTTAAATTTTCGAAAAAGATACTTTTCAGTCAATTTACGTACCTAAACCAACTTAATTAAACAGCTAAGCACTTGTCAATGCTTCGCATGACATTCTGTCGCCTATCCATTTATGAAAAGACATGACTGTCACGAGAAATCCACCTTTTCCGATATAATTTCACAACGGACGCCATGTTTAAAGTCTTTTTTGATAGACGCACGGTTTTCGCTGACGTTCTTAATTAGGAAATATACGCCAACAAGGCACGCGATATCTAGGCGTTATTTAAACACCAGGCTTCTTACAAGTAAATCCAATTCCTTTTTTGTCAACAAGCAACCGCGATACGAGTCTGGAAGTCAAAATATATTAACATGTGAACCTATCTTGTGACGAGCATCAAATCAAGATAATTTTCACTCAATTCCCACAGGGGCGCGTTGCATTTGTTTTAAAAACAAATAAGACTGATTATATTTGATCACCTTTTGCATGCAAATAATATCTACTTATGATAAATAAGTTTAATTGATTAAAAAAAGAATAAGCTCCATATAATAGTGTGAATGTAATTAATAATGTCAACAACAATTATTTAATGTTAAATTAAGCAGTGAACATGAACTGACCTCTTGAACTAGATAGAAGATGGAATAATTAGAGTAACACTATTTTGAAAACATTCGTATAGAACATGAAACACGTGTTTTATAGTCAATCTTCAACCTTCAATTCTTCTCGCAAAATCTTTTTAAATAGAGACTTTTTCTTTGAAAACCGCTTCAATGAACCATTTTTTCATTTCCAAATGTGTTTACAGACTTTAGTAATTGGTCTTAATCAATCAAACGAATGCTACCGTTTTGCGCCAGAGTAACCAAACACAACAACAACGCATACACATATAAAAGGGCAATCTTGAATACAACACAATTTCGAGATGACAGAAAATAAGACCCGACTAAATATTCTTAATCATCAACCCTGATATTGACCCATGAACACAATTAACTATTTGCCCCTGTGGTATTTCACATTTCAGCCAGGCCCCGCGCTGAGTATAAATCTGTGATTATATGAAACATGTATAAACAGCCGTACGCAGCAACCGCGTGGATAGGAACGCAGGAATCTGGTCATCGCATGAGGTCCCCTACCATCATTCATTAACTATATCCCTCGAGATTAGCGCGATAATTACCGCAAACGATATCAGCTGAAATACGCGACCAGCTTGGTTTATGTAAAATTGTCACCAGGTGAAAAACATTGTCTGCCATAGCAAATAATTATTCACATATTATTTAGAAGAAAACAGTGTCATTGGTAACCATATTATTTTACGGCATTACCTCCTTTTGATGGTATATTGTTTTAAACAATCAATTATTTTATCTGTCAACAGCTTCTACTAGCAGCCCATGTTGTAATCTCCAATAATCCCGTTATCTCGTCTGCAACTCATCTTATCGTGTTATGATACACTAATTTCAATTAAATGTAAATGAATATACGCATGTGTTTCGATAAACGAATCCGTTGCTGATTAAATACTTTCCATTATTTATTTTTTTAATACAAACGTATATATCAAATATTATTAGATAAACAATGTATTAAATGATGGACGTACTGTGATACAATGCTGCAACACATCGGAGATAAAGACTTGAGTATTGTTGTGTTTTACCATCATTTCACTGTTTTATTTTAATGTTAAAATACACCTGATGATTAACGATCTCAATATATTATACTATTTGATAATAAGATGTCAGTGCAGGCTTTATTAAATTATTTGCTGATTTGTATTGAATTTAGGCCTGTGATATATTAACTGAGTGTTACCAAATATATAAGCCGCGCTCTGTGAAAAATGCGTGTGCGTAAAGTGTCGTCCCATATAAGCCTGTGCAGTCCGCACAGGCTAATCAGGGACGACACTTTCCGCATGAACTTGATTTTTGCTAAAAAGAGACTTTCTTTAAACGAAAAAAAGCACAAAATCGGAAAGTGTCGTCCCTGATTAGCCTGTGCGGACTGCGAAGGCTAATCTTGGACGACACTTTACGCACATGCGTTAAATTCCCTCTTCACAGAGCGCGGCTCATATGTATGTTATAGCATTAAGCTTGGTTAGCTTTAATCAGTGGTCAAATGTTGAACAGCTGGGGATTATACGGTCGACCTCGNGGGGGGGGGGGGCGTTGTTCTTGGAAACAAAAGACTTTTTTGGCCTCATCAGACCTCATGAATTCGGATGCATATTCTTAAATTAAAAAAAATAATAATCATAAAGTAACCGATATTTTGAGATTATGTGTACGAAACCCTTTTTTCTCCAGCATAAATGCATTTGAATACTTAACGAAGTAACAAAGTAACGAAGTTTGTATTCGTTGTTTTGTCTCTATTTCTTGTTCTGATCTTAAAAGTGTAGAAATTGTCTGCAGCATTAAGTTTTTTAAAGAGAAATAAACAGATATTTAGATGTACCGTATATTTAAAGTAAATGTGGTTGTATGCATGATAGTCGTTGAAGAATTGTTAAGTGTGGTTAATACTCAAGATGAGTAGAACGTAATTGTTATGTTAATACAGTCCTGCATTATACTCGCTGTGTCGATTAAACATATGGTGACACACGTTCGGTTTAGACTAGTTTGTGATCGCGAGATGTGCAATCAACTTGAATGTTTAACTTTCAAACAAGTGTGTGCTAACATCGTTTATATAACACTCGCTTAACGTACTTTTAACTTTAAATTCGTACGACTTTTTCGTGTCATGTATCTTAAACGCAAGAACAACACATGTTCCCCGATCAGAAAACTGGTATCCTTCGAATGTGAATTGAGCATTTGACTGCCTTATTTTATCAAATGTTATGTATTGTTTTGAATATTTTGACTACACTCTTATCTTTTTGTTCCGACTTTTCATTTCATTTTTCTGTGTTACTTTAATGCTCAAAACACTTGAAGGACACAGTCTCTCAAATTAACCCTTTGAGCGCTGGAACCGGATTTTGAAGGCCTTTGCAAACAGTTTGGATCCAGATGAGACGCCACAGAACGTGGCGTCTCATCGGGATACAAACTGTTTGCTATTCTGATAGTATTCTTTGAAAAAAAAAATCCAAGAAAATGCTAATTTTAGAAATTCAGCAGACGACATTTTAGCAGACGACAAATTTCCCAGCATGCAAAGGGTTTAAACCTTATACCGAACTTCCACAATGTATTTCGCCTTTTGTTTTTGGCTGTATCTCACTTATAAAAGACACATACCTTCAGATAACACAATGCATTTGGTATTTAATGTATAATTTGATTGTATCTCATGGTGTAAACAAATCGAAGATTAATAGCTTCTTTTCATTGTGTTAATACACATGTATATTTGTTTATGCACTATAATAACTGCCCATACTTTACGACTGAACCTAATTTTGAAAGAGCGTGTTTATGAGTCTGAAATAGTATTTTGTTCATTGTTTATTTCTATTGTTTTAATTAGTTGGATTGAGTTTTGTTTTATATAAAATGTTATATGTTATTATTTTGTAAAAGAGTGAAATATTGTACTCAATGGGTTTCAACTCGACCTAAACACATTTATATAATTATTTCCTTATGTTTTGTGTGCGTGTAATTTGTTTTTGTTGTAAAGGATGTAAATAAAACTTTGTCATTGACATTAAGAAAGTAATACAATTTAAATACATGTATTTCAGAGCACAAACCTCGTATATGCCTGGTAATGATTATATGTAGGTTCGTTGACGTATCAAGTAAATCCTCTTTTATAACAGAACGTTAACTCTTAACAATCACCACTACTTTGAGGTATTGCCAAATCGCATCTCTCGTGCAGTTGAATTTCGTTTTGTAAGTAGGGTATCACATTTCAACGACCCGTTATGGTTAAAACCAGTCGCTACATTTAAGAGTAGACCACCGATTTTGAATTATCGTCGTGAATCTCGGCAACACTATTTCTAACGTTCGCCTTTTTGAACATTATTTACAAGTTTCTTTAAGGAGATGTTTAGACATTTCCTCTCTCCCTTTTATATCCAAATATGTAATAATCGGCTGTTGTTACAGTGGAAATTTAATCTGAAATGGACGAAAACATTCTAATAAGCCACTGCCCATGAGCTTGCAAATAGAAGCCCGGCGATCGGTCTCTGTTACTACGATCCTTTCCATTGATTTTGTTGATTTGTTTAATGAAGTTTCAACATATGCCATAATTCGCATCCATATGCCTGCCTGGATTTGATATCCGGACATTATGAGGATAACCGTTTACAGATCGGCAATATCGGCCGAATTGTGTGGCATATTCGTGTATACTTTTAGCAAATGTAATAAATAAATAATAAGTTATAATAACTTTATATACAACACAATCGCTTGTAATGAATTATTACCAAGGCAATTGCAGCCATGGTTCTTACATATTTTATGTTTGTGTCATATTTGAAAGTTTATTCTCATAATTATTTGTTCAACATACACAATTGATGAATATATGTGATTTCATGAAACAGCGATACCCGGCATTGTTAATTGGTATAGAAAGAATATTTTATCATGGTGTATGCACCTTATTAGCATATTATATTGTTTGTTTTACAGCTCTATTTACGTAGCTGTGGTTTGAAACACACTTTAGCCCATGTGGATTTAATGCATAAACGTGTTAATAAATACAAGTTAATAAAATGACATTTGTATGCATAGTAAACGAGGCCTTTTGTGTGTTACTTTTACATATTGTTTTTTTAATAAGAATATTCGCACACTGAATAACTATCCGAATACTAACCTAGTTTCCTCATTCGTTGACATCCCTAGTTTGAAATTACAAATTATTTTATATTAGGACTCGGCCTTTAACAGGTTTGGGAACACGATGTCGCCTTTTGCGTTTAACTTTACAATGATTCAAACTTCCTTCAAACGTATCGATGCATGAACTCGAATTTGAAATGTGATAGTTTTTAACCGGCAAGGCTTGGGCATACTGATTAAACTTCCGACAGAAATGGTGAAATGTAAGGATATGTTATATGTTATTGCCTACAATAAAAGAACTTATTTTGGTAATTTGTTAAAATCTGTGTAACTTTTGATAAATGTTGCATAATATTATATACTATTTATAAATGATGATTATGCAAAATCTTGTATAATAATTAAAAGTAGGCTCTTAGTATTACTTGTGAGTTCATATATATTTTATACAGATTACATTTAACATTCATGTACTTTTTATAAGAAAATGTAGTAATGAGTAAAGGCATTTGCTTTTTGTTTTCTTTTAGAAATTTCTTTTGTTTTGCATTATCAAACTTTATATAATTGTGTATCACCTTATACGAATTAAGCTTTATTTCTTTAATATCCTTATTTCACTAGTATATTGTGTTACTGATACAATTCTGTTTTATATATGTGATTAATCTGTCATTATTAATGTCACCCGTGATTGATTCAATAAACAATTCTTATTCTTATTCTTATGTTAGTAGGTTGGAAATTTTGTCGAGTAGAGGAGTCTGACTCATGACTCACTGGACATACCCTGTAATCAAACGCATAAATAGCGCATGTACAATAAAGTAGTGACTTTCGAACAATAGCATTTGTGCTTTCGCACACGATAGACGGCAACGCATCGATGAATACATAGCGATGTCATTGAGATTTTTATTTCACAAATGGTCTACATTTCAGCATACTCATTATATACTGATGTGTTCATATTTAACAATAAATTTCTTCGGTAGTATGTCTTAAAATAAAACTTTCATGAAAGCGTTGTTTCATGTTGTTTTTTTCGTGTTTCTTTGGTAGGTGTGTCTGTGTGTACTTGTGTGTGTGTGTGTGAGCGCGCGCGCGCGCGTACACGTGCTTGCATATATGTACCTTAACGACATACGTTGTTGTTTTTTTTCGTTTTCTTTACACTTGATAAACTTTATGATGCATATCCCACAATTATTAGCAAAATTATTCTAAACCACGTTATCCTCGGATTGCTGAAATGGATCTTGTTCATTATAATTATTATGTTCGTACATACTTTTACGTGGCCAAACTCAAATATATGTACATTTGGTTGTTACCTTTACACCTGAATTTCAATTGAATGTTTAATTAAACCATTTATGCCTAGCGTCTAGAAAAAAAAGGCCTTGGCACACAGCGTAGACCCAGATGAGACGCCGCATGATGCGGCGTCTCATCAGGGTCTGCGCTGTTTGCTTAAAGTAATTTCTGTAAGAAATATTCTAACTATAGAAATAAAAACACTAGATATCCCTAATTTTGGAAATAAATTGATCCAATTTAGAAGGATGGGAGAGTCCACTAGGCATAAATGGGTTAAACCAAGCGAACGAAGCGACATCATGTTCGTGTTCAAAGATAAATAAAACGTGTAGGCTACTTTGATTTAGTGTACTAATCGTTCAAACATTGACGAAATGTTCCTAATAGGTGTGTGATAAATTGCAAAAACGGTGCGGTTTGCAAATGTGTATGTATACAAATTGATAAACACCAGGCCGGGTTACAAAAAATCAACTTATATGTGTAAATGGTTTGATAGGCTAAGTATAAATTGGACTCATTTTAACCGTCATGTTACAGTGATCAGTTATTTAAAGATATGTCTGATACATAATGGTTGACATGACAAAAAAAACATTCACTATTTAATCATACACTTTATATCAAAAGATCTTTAAACTCGTTTTATTATATCCAGGTTTATTGTCACATATTACATCATGGTATGTCAAGTCCATGACGGAATCACTGTGTACTACCGCACTACACCTTCTATCGGTGGATATATAATCGCAAATAGATCAATGCCTGCAATACGTGCATTTGCAAATAAATGTAAGGAAATTATGAATTAATTTATATTCTAAATGTAACAGCGGCATATGAATCGTATACATAATCGTGTACATATATATCAAACATAATTTAAATTCGTGCGGCCAAGTAAAGCCTGAATAATTTAAGTCGTGTAATTGACACCATTTATTCATCTTTAAAATAATTTCTCGTAAGTTATAACGTGACGCTATTAAGCCAAGATATTGCATATACATTTCGTAGCACACATATAAGTCCCGTTCTGAGAAAACTGGGCATAATGCATATGCGTAAAGTGTGCAGTCCGCACAGGCTAATCAGGGACGACACTTTCCGCTTTTATGACATTTTTCGTCTCTTCTTAGCAAAAATCTAATTAAGGCGAAAAGTGTCGTCCCTGATTAGCCTGTGCGGAATACACAGGCTAATCTGGGACGACACTTTACGCACATGCATTATGCCCAGTTTTCTCAGAACACGACACATTTTGTTTATGTATACATCGTCAATATGAAGCACAATCCAGATTAAGTTGTCTGTTCCTATATGGCTACCGCTATACACTGATATGACTCAACTCGAACTGTCCGTGTTCATACAATTTAAAAAAAAAATGTGTTTTGATAATGCGATAAAAAAAATATATCTTATTTTAATTTCGAATATCTAATCAGATATAAAATATACAAAAATGAAGTCATTATGGCAATTTGTTAAAATAGTGTTTGCCATAATACATTCTCTGCCACACAGTGCATCGGTTCTAAGAGTGTAACTTATTTTGATTTAATATACTTTATCATTAAACCTATAAAAGTAAACGGACATGCCTAAAGATTGTTCGTGGTATCAAAATGTATAACTAAGCTGGATCTACATTTACATTACATGTCATGTTTACTGTAAAACACGTTTTGCATCTTCCAAAAAAATCAAAGAGCTCTAACCTATAATTTAATGTTTACACGGTAACATGTCCAATGTGAAATGTTTAGCCATTATCGTGTCACGGTTCGTCCCCTGAAAGAACTCCACCCAGGCGGCAACGTACGTCTTCCGTTCGATCCTTCCACTTCCGGTGACGTCAAGACCCTTAAAGACGTTCCGGACGCTGTCCGCGTTCGCGAATCCGAAGCAACCCAGGCCCTTAACCATTCCCTCTTCTGTAATGGAACCGTCGCCGTCTTCGTCGAAAATGTCGAAAAAAGCTGCTACCATCTGCGTGAGGTAGACCAGAAATGGGGAAGGGTTTAGCACAAGGACCTCCCGGAACGCTTGAACGTACATCTCCTCGGTGATCACCTTATCTTCCGCGATGTAACGCGCCACTTGGATGGCGGTAGGAATCTGGTCACGCGGGTCCTTAAATTTTTTATCCCCATTAACACTCAAAATCAACGAATATTTCGTAAAATATTTCGTAAAATAAAGTAAACATATAAACAATCAGTGCTCCTTGTAGCCATAGCCAAAATGTCAACGCTAGATGTGGCCTGGTGACATAGATGTAACAAGATACCAAATGCTTTTGAGGCACAATATATATATATATATATTACGAAATATTCGTTGATTTTGAGTGTTAATGGGACTTTAAGCGGTGTTTATTATGGATCTCAAATATTGCTCATTCAGTCCTAAGAAAGACAAACGCTGTTGTTAAGATTATTTTGTAAAATATGCTCTAATTTGTTTTTCATATATCGATTTTGCCCAAAATCAACAACTCTTACAACGGTGGCTGTTGTAAGTGGTCTTAAAACAGCGACAACGACAACAGCAAACAAACACTCATAAAGCAAAAATATATTCTTAATAAATGTTGAGTTCTTGTAAAGAAACACAACAAACAACAACACGCGTACCTGTAAAGTGATGACGATGTGCTTATAAAAATCCATTACAAAGCTCCTTGTTGCCACAAAAGTCGCGAACGAAAAAAAAATCAATTGAATGCAAATGTTCTGATTTATTTTTATTATTTGTGATTTTTGTCGGGCCTTACCAACCATCATGCTGTAGCTTAGTTCAGTGTATAAACATGCATACTCGTGGTGGCTTCTCGTCGGAATTGATTGCGCCTTGATGCACGGGCTTAGTCTAGTGCATATAGAGTGCCCTGATCATTCTTGGTATTATTGTGAACTTCACTGCGCTTTCCTTTACCAGTATAAGTTTATGCATTCAAATTGTTCTTATCATTGGTAGTTTCTTGCGGACTTCCATGCGTCATGTTAAATTTTAGCTCTATGCAGACACAATTCTTACCATTGACGGTCTCTTGTCAGACTTCATTGCACGTCCGTGTAAGAGTTTAGCTCTATGCATACAAAATTCTTACCATTTGCGTTCTCTTGTCATACTTCATTGTGCCTTCATGTTAAAGTTTAGCTCTATGCATACAAAATTCTTACCATTGGCGGTGTCTTGTCGGACTTCCGTGCGTCATCTTTCCCATACGCCATGGTATCCAAGTAGTCACATGTTAAAGTTTAACTTTATTTTTACAGAATTCTTACCATTTGCGGCGATCTCTTGTCGGACTTCCGTGCGTCATCTTGCCCAAACGCCATTTTATCCAAGTACTCACATGTTAAAGTCTAGCTCAATGTATACACAATTTTTACCATTGGCAGTCTCTTGTCGGACTTCTGTGCGTTATCTTGCCCATGCGCCAAAGTATCCAAGTACCCAATCATTGCGGACCAGCCATACACAATTGTTCTTACCATTGGCGGTCTCTTGTCGGACTTCAGTGCGTCATCTTGCCCATGCGCCAGGGTATCCAAGTACTCAATCATGGCGGCCCAGCCGTCCACCAGCCAACTCTTGACCGTTCGAGAGTCCCCAGGACCCAGCTCAAACGCCCGGATGAAACACTCCGTCATCTCTCTGTAGTCCGTCTTCGTCATGTTGCCGTTCCGTTTTTTGTTGTTCGCGCGGTACCAGACTCGGATTTTCCCTTCCAAAAATGGATCGATAGTCGTATCGCTTTTCACCTGTGTCATTTCATGCACATTTTCTGTCGGTTCACCCCTAGTATTACTCATTTGGTAGTAGATTGATTATACGAATCAGCAAAGCTTTTGGAACTATTTGTATTGTTTTTTTACGATCTGTTTATAGCAGTTCACAATTGACAAACACCCTATTCTGCCAGAAAAGCCCATTTATATGTTGCGGTAAGATTTTAAATGCGATCAATTTCTATAAATACCGAACATTTGCAATTCTCATTAACCCTGCAATCGTACAATTGAAATCGTCTTAAGGCATTGAATATCATTAAGTAGTTATTATTTCTAAGCATACCAAGGTATGAGCATTGCATGGGGGTCCTTAATCCTTATTGCCACGAAAGCTCCACCGTGCTATCTGATTGAAGCGCACATTACGCGATGACAAATTATCATGTATCTGGGAGCTGTATCTGGGATGTAATCGTGCAGTGTAATACAAAGACGACAAGAATCAACAATCATCTTGATATTTGAAAAACGTCGCACTCGATCCTCTTATAGGTGAAATTAATTTGATTGAATTGAATCTAGTTCGCCGTGTGTCCTCGACTGCATGGAACAAGAAGAGGGAATTATATTGGAGATCTAATAAACGTCCCCCAGCCAATTTGAGTTGCGTTCTGAGAAAACTGGACAAAATGCATGTGTGTAAAGTGTCATCCCAGATAAGCCTGTGCAGTCCGCACAGGCTAATCCGGGACGACACTTTCCGCCTTAACTGGATTTTCGCTAAGAAGAGACATCATTTAAACGAAAAATTCCATAAAAGCGGAAATTGTCGTCCCTGATTAGCCTATGCGGACTGCACAGGCTAATCTGGGATGACAATTTACGCACAAGCATTATGTCCAGTTTTGTCAGAACACGACTCATATAACCTTAAATGCATTACCTCTCACTGATATGATTAAGGAAAATGCACTTCGACTCAATGTTTGGACCTTGAAGCCCCGGAATACTGTTTGTGCTTGAAAAATGAGATGTACCTTACTGATTTGAAATTTAAAAAAACAACAACAATCCAAGCCCATCGACTTTTTTTAGTATAGCAACATTTATGCTATCAAAGTTGCAGGTATAAAATGAGTATGTCTGAACATTTTCAGATGTCAAACTAAGTTTAATTGTGTTATCAATTATTCATTGAAGCAGTTGGCAAACCAGAACTTACACGGATAAAATCTGTATTCATCAAATGGAAAAGAATACTTTTAAAATGAATCGATGTCAGATGGTGACAATGGTAATTATGTCTAAAACGGGAAAATTTAAGTGTAAATTTCTTACATGTTTTGATATTTTACACATATATTTTTATCTTAGGAAAAGAAGAGCATACAAACAAGTTCCTATACAAACAAAACAGCTATAAGAAGATTGAAGTGATCTATACTAGCTGTAGCTCAGTTGTCGGAACGCTGATAAAAAAAAAACGTGGAGCGTTGTTTTGATTTCCAGGTCGGCCATATAACGTGTGGGGATTGTTGATGAAATTTATTCTTAGGCCATTTCCCCTACCCCGGATTCAAGTAAGGCATTTGTCAGTAAATGACATTCATTTGTGTTTGCATAGGTCCCTGATACAAACTGAACAATTTCAAGGGATTTATCTTAAAATAACATCTTTTATTCATATTTAATGAATTTTATTAGTGAGTTCAACTTATTACAGTTTATCAGTGAAACGGATATTTTAAAATGTCAAATAGGGTGTTACACTCGCAGTAGTGTCTCGTGTCACCATATTCTAATTAATAACGGATTATGTTTTGCATCTCGTGTACGCCCTATTTATTACACCAACTTATTGATATTATCAAATACACTAATTGAGTGGACACTAATAACCAATTAAAGATGCGTGACAATCATCATTTATGTAGTGTGGAGATACGTGTATTATTATATTTACGTAATATAATCGATATGCTTTCAATGTTTGTTCTTGTATACTTGTTTTTCAAGATCTGTTGAAATTGTTAGAAATCTACTTTTACTGATATGTGTTGTACATAGATGTGTGTTTTTTAAAACGTGTATAATGTGTATGTGCCTCATTCTGCTGTGTATCGTCTATCATACTGGTAGAGCGCTATTGTTAAATTAGTGCAGTAATATTTTTTTATGGTTTCTTTACACACGTAACATCGTCAGATTCCGTACGGTCGTTGTAGACAACTAAGAAAATTATAGTGCTTTATACTACCTAAAGCTTAGTTGTCGGAACGCTAGAATTTTCAGAGGATCGTTGTTTTATTTTTATTTTCGGCCAAATATCTTTCGCGGGGATGGTTGTTTTTGTTGTTGTTGTTGTTGTCTGGGGGCTGTATCCGTTCGTTTCGAATCAATCCTCCAAGTAGAAGTCTTCTTGGATAGCTTTCAAGAGTCAGTATTATTCACAGAAACACATATGTACAGTTTTAGAACACAACTTATATACTTATTTTCATGCGCATAAATTAATTTACTCTTTTTCTTATAATTTAGTGTCAGTTCATGTAATTTTTGGCTTATATGGTCATGCAAATCCCCTAAAAGTATAATTAGGGCCATTTATGGGAGGAGATACAAAATTTAGATACCCACTATATTGCTACAGAAAGTTGGCCTGTTCGAGATGCGATGATTCGCTCGCAGTAGATCTGTGACCATCTCTCGACATCAGTCTTCTGCTTTCTCGATTGGTTGATGTGTTGCTGTAGTGATACATGAGTGCAGTCTAATATGGTCTGTATGAGTAGGTCCCCATTACAACAGATGACAGCAAACTCTTGTCTCCCAATCATCTCTTGCAGCATGTTCATTCCCTCGCTTCGTACCTCATGTGGTTTTGGATCAGTCGATGCCCAAAGATTGTGCGGAGATAGGCGCAGATTGTACCTGTATGCACTTTGCAGTAGATTGTCTTGATAATTCCTCCTTCCAGGTGCGTCTTGATAATTCCTCCTTCCAGGTGCTCTCCCAGTAGTCTGTTGTTGCGTTTCTGAATGTGGTCTTCCATTGATGTTTTGATTCTGTAGTAAGTCTCCCGGTGTAGGGAGATTGTATTTATGTAGGATATCACGTATGCTTGTTGAAAATGAGTAACGACCTGGATTTAACATTGCCAGTTGGCGGTGTAAGACTTGATGTTCCACTGATCCTGGTAAACGTGCAATGTTCAAGATAAGTGCCATGCGATTTCTCTCAATGTTCAGCTCAACGGGTTCAGCCCCTACCAGGGTATAGACAGCTGCGTTCGATGTTCTCTCTGGCAAGCCCTGTAGATGTCGAAGTATCTTTCTTTGAAAGGCCTCTAGTTTCCTGGGATTTGTAGATGAAAGCACCTAGCTGTACTTCTATACCATATAGGAACCGCGGGATGACGTACATTTTCCAGACTTGAAAAGATACCTTTGGTGATAGTCCTCTTCTGGCATGTAGTCCTGGCCCTAGTGCAGCATATACTGTTCGCTGTGCTATCTTGAGTCTAACATCTGGGTCAACCGTGTTCTTAGCAGTGCAGTCAATTTCGAGGTGCTTGACAGATGAAACTGTATCTATAGGTGTACCGTCTAGAGTTACTTCTATTGGTTGCTTGCATGCCAGTGTGAGAAGCTCCGACTTATCCGGGTTGATCTTAACAAGTTCTCGCTTGGTGTTGTACTCAACAATATATAGCATGGCCTGGAGTTCTTCCTGGGTGTTTGCAAGGAGGGCCGTATCGTCAGCACATGTTGGTGTCGCTTCGCGTATATCCCCTATGAAGGCCCCCTAGCCACTGTCTCAAAAAGTGTTGAGTAGATGATTGTGGTACATCTTGTAGAGAGTCGTGGGCAGTTGTGCCCCTTGTTTCGTACCTTGTTTCAGAGTGAAGGCATCTGACAAATCACCATACCAAATGACTCTTACCGTTGATTCTCGGTATAGGTTACGTAGAAGTATCCACAGTGGACCTTTTACCCCCATGTGGTATAGCTTGTTGAAGAGGATACTATGGTCCACCCGATCAAAGGCCTTTTAGGCGTCAAGCGTCGCTAAGATAAGTGGTTTGCGTGTCTCGTTGTGGTGTTCCAATGCCTCAGAAACTATAAAGGCCGCATTAATCGAAGAACTTTTTGCCGTGAATCCTCGCTGCATTTGGTTTTGCTGAGGGTCAAAGATGTTGTCTACCCTTATCTTCAAAATGTTTTCAAGGATTTTTGCACAGATGTCCGAGACTACGATCCCTCTATAGTTACCAGGCAGAAGTTTGTCTTACCCTTTTTGTGTATATGGGTCAATGGTCCACATTTGAGAGAAGGCGGTACGTCTAGCTCCGTGAATATTGAATTCATAATGTCGGCTATAGTCGGAGAAATTTCTTCTTTTGCATACTTAAAGTATTCGGTTGAGATTCCATTTGCGTCGGCAGCTTTTCCGGTGTTTAGAAGGTTTATTGCTTTTTCGACATCATGTACAGTTATTGGGTCTATGTTTTCCCTGCTTTCCTTGATGATCTCTTCAATGATGTTGTTTTGTTCTTCTGCTAAAGATACCTTGTCATTTTCCCCATAATTGCATTGATCTGGTGTTGCCAGTTTCTCAAAGTGACATTTCCATGCATTCATGATGTTTTCTGACCCTGTTATATCTTCGCCGTCAACCTTAAAAAGTTGTATTCGATCATTCACGGATTGTCTTTGACTTTTTACCAGTTTATGAAAGTGTTTAGTGTTAGTCTCCCAGGTTTCCATAATTTCGGTAATATGTGTATTTTTCTGACGAGCATATGCCTGGCGCTGTTGTTGCATTAGTAGTTTTCATTTACATTTGATTTCTTCCTCTGTTGTCGTGCAGGTCTTATTTGTGTCTTTCCATTTCTTGAATAAATCCTTTGCTTCTTTACATGTGTGTGCGATTTGCTTATTCCAAATACCTTGTCCTGATCGTTTCAAACAGGAAATAATCTATCTGTGATTGCCATTTGCCGTTATGATGGAAGACGGTGTTTCGTGAACTTTGTTGCTGTGTTGAAGTTGGACCTGCATCCTGTATGCAGTTTTGAAAGGGTAAGTCCCTGGTTGTGTTTCTTCTTAAGGAAGCATTCATGTCTCCACATATTATTGTGTCGTGTGTGTGTCTGTATGTTTCCAGAATTTCAGAAATTTCAGAGGTCGTGCTCATATATTCGTCATTTGCCTTCTTTGAATCTTTTTCGCTTTCACTGTGTGCTTTTATCAGCTTCTTTGTATTTGTAGATGACATATAAACATTAACGAGACATATTGGATTCTCATCGTTTCTATTTCAATAATAATAGTTCTGTCGCTCCCTTTATCACATATTTTCACGCACGAGTTGATCTCCTTTCTCCAGAAGACACACACACCCCCGTATCCTCTTATTAGGTTGTAATCCATTCTTGGGTCGTTATCATCAACACTCTTACAGAATACTTCAAAGTTTTCATGAATGCCATTTAAGATATGTTTGTCAAAGTTCAGAAGCCAATGTTCCTGGCAGCATAAAATGTCTTGTGTTTGTAATAAGTCCCTTAAGTAAACTTGATTTCCTTTGAAGTTCTGTATGTATACAGTACATGTACCTATCTTTAAATAATGTTTCCGATCCTCTAGCGTTTAGGCTCGGCCCCTTCCTAAAAAATGAAATTTATTCTTTGGCCATTTCCCCTTCCGCTGATTCAAATAAGGCTTTTTTCAGTTACTGGCATTTATTTGTGCTTTAAAAACTGGTAAACCAGCTTATCCACGAAAAGTTTGAGTACATTTATGAACCGTCGTTTTTATATGCCTTATATACTGTCAAATGATCAAAATAAACACTTCCAAACATTTTGTTATCCAGCATTTAAAATTCATATCATGAACTTTCACATTTTAATTTTGCGATACATGTTTATGTGAATGCCTGAATACATTAATGATACTTTAACGATAATATACTCTTTGGCTATTATATCCTGGCTGAGATAATCTACGTTCAAGATCTTTACTTACGTATTCGATGTTTGCAATACTTACTGTAGTGTAGCCGTGTGGCTGACATTTTCGGTAAATTTTTTATACAAAACCCAAGATGGTGACGAAATGTTGACATTTTAATAATTTGATCGTTTATCGATGATTTTAAGAGGTCTGTTAACAAGTTATGGACAACAGCTAGTTTCACCACAAATCAATGTGCATTAACAAGGCAGAAGATGAATTATTCTGTAAGTTACGCAAACAAATTTCGTTTAACGTGTCACGCATAAAAAGACTGAATGTGATTTTCAGTTTCAAAACTTTCATTCAGTTTTCTTATACTTTGGTGTTTCGTTATGTGTCCACATAATGGCGGCAATATGTATAATATTCACTGTCAATTCCAGGTGTTATTCAAACTTTGATAGAATTATAAGAGTCAAAATTAAATTCTTGATTTAAATTCAGAATTCACAGGTCAACACAAAATGGTTTACAGTTAGTCTCAAATATTAAGCTACTTTTGGTTATATTTGGAGTTCCAAAGAATTTAGCCCATATAAAAAGTATCTCTAAATTCTTTGCGCGTCTTATAAATTAGACTTGTTTATATAAACAGACTCCCACTCCCAGAGCTTTTGATAATTTTTGCTGTGGCGGCTCTGGGAGTCCATATGCAGCCCTTCATAAACATGGGTGCAGTTCAGCGCACAGAATCCGTGCGCTTCACTAAACAGACATGGTTCTAGACAAATTGAAGAAAATAATGAATAAACTTCATAAACATGTTAAATTTANCTTTGATTGCTACAGTAAGTGACAGATTCCTGTTAAGAAACTGTGACTAGATATTGTTATTAATAAAACAACAGTAATTTTGAAGTCTGCAGTAAAATTGTATATATCATACAGTGACAATATGGTACTTCTATTTCAATATTATTGCCAACAATTCTACAGCATTTGCTAACTCGTTTTTCTTTACAATAGAGGCTAGCAGAGAAGTAAGGATGATAAAAAACAATTACAACTGCATGTTTAATGAAGAAAAAATAGTATTGCCCAGAATTGCCCACTTTCAGAGTATTGCCCGGGGCGGGAAAAACCGGGTTTTCCCGGCGGGTTTTCCCGGGGGCGGGTTTTTCGTGCCAACCCTGAAAATAACAGCTTCTGCTAAGAAAATTTGAAGCAAGTAAAGTTGAGATATAGAGCGAATTTTAATATAAAAATAAACGCAAATAAATTTCTTACTGATATGGCTGGAAAGTGATCGGCTTTTACAAATAAAACACAAGTAATAAAGGGTATAAAACAGCAAACATACCTGTCTTGGCATGGACGTCGCCATCTTGACTATCACATGATTACCCCCTCTGGTATAGCCGAAAAAAATGGCCTAGCACTTATGATCCCCATAATCACAATTATGTAAAAGTATTTTCAGATAAGTATTGCAGGCCTTTTTCTGTCTATTTGGGGAAATAGTACCTAGCAAAATGGGGATTTTTCAAGTCGCAAAATCTTCCAAATTGGGAAGAATTTTCATAGACAAAAGCATTATTTGGGCTGGGAGTTTTCCAGACGTTTTGGATAAAAATCATATAAATTATGGTTATATATTGTGTAGGTTGTTTAAANCTAAAAAAAACACAAAAAAACAAATGTGTTTTTTTTTTTGGAGGGGGGATTTTTTTTGAGAATTGGGGAAAAAACATGCATATTTGGCATGGGGAATGGGTCCGACTATCGGACCCTTGAGAAAGGCAGAAAAAGGCCTGTATTGCACCAGTTAAATAAATAATCCTAAGTACAAACAGGGTAATTGAAATCTTATTTCTAATTTATATTTGCAGTAACCTGCTAAAACCAAACATGTATGCATTTGTGCGAGTAAGTCTTGCATGCATGGCATGTTCCGTTGCCATGGCAGCCACATCGGATGACAAAGTGGCACCTCCAGTGTTGAAGGCAAACAGGGAGATCCTGAAACCAACCTCTGATAGCTATAAACCACAGCAGATCCACATCAGGTACAATGTCTGAGTGATGAAGTACTGGTAGTCAATTAATTATATTTGGGATTTTCATCGGCCCAAACTCAGACAAATAGTCTCATAATCATAAAACTTTCGTTAAATGCTCAAAGAATTCCATACACTTATATAGGTCACTTGTTTTGAAACACAAATGATTGAGTGGTTGAATTGAATTTTACTGGTTTCGAGTGTTGTGATGATCGTAAATTGAAAACGGGTAACCACACAACTGTTGCCTGTCCCCTGTCAAGATTCAATGAAGAAGTAGAAGTTGAAGTGGAATACAAAGGCGAAAAATACTTGTCTCTGCACAGACGTCGCCATCTTGACTTCCTTTAGATCAAGTTTTACCATATGTTTTCACAGAACGGATTTTAATTAATTTGTTATTTATTGTATTTAGAATTGTTAAACATTGTGAACGTCATAGTTCATGTAATACGGCATAATAATGAAAATGAACTCCACACAAGGTATTTTCTACTCTTAACGACTTTGAGTAAAAGAAGAACGAGGTTCGATAGATTCTGGTGAGGTATGACAATTTTAAAAGTTATCGGACCTCATGTCCGACAAGATTTTTTCGTCTTTCGCATGGGTTGTAAATAGACACAGACATTTTTTTCACTATTTCCTAATATATTTAGCTTCAATAGGGCAGGCAATGCCGCATTTAAAAAAACATACTTTGAACACGCCTATTCAGGCAAAATATATCAGGAAAGAGTGAACAATTTTCTCTGTCCATTCTGTGAATTGTAAACAATCTTTTTTTTTCTAGCCTGGGTGACACAACATCTGAGATGAACATCATGTGGGCCACCCAGGTCCACGACACATCGATAGTGGAGTTCCACACTGGAGACAGACAAGATATGAAGAGGGTCGAGGGGCAGACCAGGAAGCTTGAGGCGGACAACACCAATGGGCTCAAATACCTTCACCATGTCAAGCTTGAAGACCTTGTTCCACAGACAAAATATTTCTACAATGTTAGAGGTAAATGACGTAGCTGGTACATGTATCTCCGCAGGGTGGTGCATATTTGAGTGATGCTCTCAGTTTATTTGTCAGTCCACATGATATGTTTAAAGGGGCGAAGTAATTCCACATTTCTCTAGTGATTAAAATGAAATTTGAAGTGTAGTTGTAAAAGTTACTTGTTCATCCCCAGTGGTCAACACATTTATGACTTAGTTGCCCTTGAACATGGCAGACAAAGCGATGCTGGAGTATTAGTCACGTCTTTGACAAAGCTGT